>JAQQZT010000006.1:5679860-5699451 GCA_030068275.1 Clarias platycephalus
AAGATGTAAGGGTGGGTAAGATGTAAGGGTGGGTAAGATGTAAGGGTGGGTAAGATGTAAGGGTGGGTAAGATGTAAAGGTGGGTAAGATGTAAGGGTGGGTAAGATGTAAGGGTGGGTAAGATGTAAGGGTGGGTAAGATGTAAGGGTGGGTAAGATGCTCAAGGGCGTCATGCCCCATCAGGATGCATCAAGTGTCATATTTGGGTTACGGCCGCAGTGCCTACCAGGATGTTAACTGATATACAAAGTAAAAAGAAGGTTGATTACATAACATACCATTCAACTATAACATCCAAGCTCGACAGAGCACGATAAATCACCTTTAAATGCGAATTAATTATTTTCAACGGACTTCTGTGAAACTTCTGCAAAACACGCCACAATCGTAATCAAACAGAATGAATATGTAAATATTGACCTAGTTAACCTGTGGTGGGTCTGGACTATGAAACTGGAACTGGTTGGTATTTTACCTCGCCTGGGCGTCTTGCCGCACCCTCCCTTAGTATTAGTGGAGCGTTATATTATTGAATATTTCTTATTTCCAGACCTTATACAACAGAGCTTAGTTATTACATAACCAGTGGTGACACTAATATGTTAATGAAAGGAAATACTATAAAGGATTTATGTATTTGTTTGGTTATTTGTTTGGTTATTTTAAACTCCAGTAGATTGCTGATATTCCTACGATTGTTCCTACATGCTGCATTCGAACTTTTACCAGTTCACCCAAATGTGGTAAATTTTTATTATGTGTACATGGACATACTTAAAGTATGTTTTAAGTGATGACGCATTTAAGAGTAAGATTTGTACAGAATAGTTTGTTGGAATATAATTTCTTTATTGTTTACCATGCATTTTTATTTTATGCCATTTTCAATACCAAACCGAATGTACGTCCAACAACAATTATCATTTTGGGAAATTGTACTATATCATCCTTCTAATTTGGGATGAAAAATAAATATGAACATTTTAAAGAATGCAGTTAATCTAAACAAAACTGTAATTTATGGCTCTGAATGATGATAATGAGGAACGTTCTAACAATGCAATGTGGTTTATTTCAACTCTTGGAAGTGTTTTTGAAAGAAATCTTACGTCTCAATGACACGTGAATTAACATATACTACCTTATAGTGTCAGAAAACAAGCATTTTTATTTATTTTGGCGGAATTGTGCTCGCCAAAGTTGGTAACTGTGGAATATTGTATCGATTGTCTATTAAAGTCTATTAAAACGTATTTGAAAATAAATTGACATGTAGAGTTACAAATGAGCATCTTATATTAATACATTGTTAGAAAACACAACCCACAAGTTATTTTATTTACTGAGTTTTGTTTGCCTGGTCAATTGAATTAAATGTGTTAATCCAAACCTCAATGACTCAAACACATTCCCCCCTGCAAATATTGTCCAACTGGACCCACTGTATTCTGTTGGTAGAAAGGTTTGAAATAAATAGCTTTATGTGCCCAATACATTACCAAATTACTGAACACATTTGACTCATATTTATGTAGTTGTCTGTTCATGAAAGAGATGGGTCGGTGAAATGTAATATTAAAATCAAATGACTTAAACTGTAAAATTGTTTGAGAACAGTTGTCTTAGGCAAAAAGATAGCATTGTTAAAAGTAAAAACAACTAAAAACACTAGAATGTTTCTAGTGTTCTATTTGTTGTATAAAAATGCTACCTAGTCGCAAAGCTATGACCATTGACAAATTGTTATTTTGCAATGTGTATTTACTGTACATTTTATCTTCATATGTTATTTTGTGTCTTTAGAATAGACAAAGTTTTATAGTGATTAGAAAAAATACAAAGAGGTAAGTATTATTTGCTGTCATGCCAACCATTTATCAAGTCAATATGTCTTCCAGATTTTGCTTGTCCCTACATCTAACTTATGTTCTGCTTGTCCTGTGCCCAAGGGTGCTATTGCATAGATGACAATATAATGCAACACTGCTGTAATTGTGGTTACAGTAAAGCTACTGCTGCCAAAGATATAAAGGCACCTAATTTTGCTGTACTACATAATATTCCTGGGTATATGCTCAGTCTCATAATAATTTGTTTCCACCCCTTTAGTTGAATTCCCTTGCAATACAATATTTCAAATGTACAGTATAGGCTGGTGTGAGAATAGAAATGAGTGTCCAACTGATATTGCCAACCTTAGGGATGATCTGATTTCCAAAGAAACTTTCTTGTGTTTCAGTGATATCCTGTCAGTGTGAGAAAGAAATTTTGTGGTTAATGAATGCAGATACGTTGATACCACTGCTTTAGACAGCTACATTAAGGGCCTTCACCAAGGACCATAAAGAAGCTAGTTGTGTAAAATAGAAGAGCTACTAATAATTCAACCAGAAGGTGACATGAGTCATGTCAAGTGCAATGGGGTTTAAATGATTAGTGATTGTTGAAATCTATTTGTAAAGCAGTACTTTATTAGAACTTTGCAGAGACATGTTTTTTTTAGACCACCTGTGGTTTGTTCACATGTGGGGTATTTAAAAGTCCCTTTTTTATGTTAATGCACAGACACACACACACACACACACACACACGCAGTGCATATAAACATACATACAGTTTTATTGCACCTTTAATCAGATATGAAAGTTTCAGAATTAAACTGTGAAGTGTTGATTTTCGTAAAATTCAGTAAAAAAAAAAAAAAAGATATAGTTTGGATTCTACAAGTGGAATATTCAAGAAGAAGACCATAGATGATGTTAGATCTGTTATATCAGATGTAGCAAAAGGAGAGCTGTGGTATACTTAAAGTATGTTACATTCCCCTCAAACTTGTAAATGTAATGTAATTTAAGTCAGATGAGGGAAAAATTCCTTTTAAGAAAGATGGGGAACGTGTCCTCAACCCCATGTTTCACATATGATGACTCATCAACATTATGGGAACAATAACTATCAACAGTAAATAAAATATCCACTCACTTTAAATTAGTTACTACTAGTTAGTAGTTACTAATACTAGTTGGTTAGATTTATAATATTGGGCATACAGTTTGCTATTTTGAGAAGGTAAATACACTTTTAAATGCCATCCCACTCTATTAATAGCTTAAATGTAATGAGTTGGAACATCATCATCTAATCCTATTACTGACTTTTCATTTTAACGTTCAGTTCGATGGACCTCTTAAACCATCTGAAAATAAAGAAACAGTTATTCCACATTTGTAGAAAAAAGTACAATATAAAATCACACACAATGAAGGTCATAGACCAGGCACAGTAGAGTATTTACATATGTCTATATATAATATATGTGTATATAATGCAAATTAAATTTAATTGACATTAGAAAACCAGATATTTAAAGACAGAATTTATGGTATAAAGCTTGTGTAAGGAAATCCTACTCACACTATATTCACCGAAACTGCAACACATTTAATTTTCATAGTGTCTTTCAGTAATTCTTTAACTAATTTAATTTAGCATATGTGAAACAGATAATCAGCACAGAAGATGAGAGTCTGGCATGTTGAACTCTTCCTTTAATAATTTTCAAGCTTTGGGTTCTTTATCTTCAGATCCCTTCTTTTACAACAACAGCTGTCATATGCTTGTATAGTCTTCAAGCTTCTTCCATTCCAGATGGATGGAGTTATAGCCACAAACAAGTTTAAGATTGCTTCTGGACTACAAGAAAGTCTCACAGACAACCGTAGAGCAGTACAAGGGGATGGGTGGCTCGATCAGAAGACCAGAATGGACTCGTGAAGGGGTGTAAAGGGGTGTTCACCCTTTCTATTGAAAAGATAATAGCTGAACTCTAAGGCCTAAGGTAGCCTCCTGCTGTGAAAGTCAACCCCTCCCGCAATGCGATGTGAAGCAGTATCATTAACAATAGACCCTTCAGGTGTGAGAGGGGGAGGTGGGTTTATATCATCTCCAGCTATGGTAAATCTGTATGTAATGTAACTCGGATATGGGAAGTCAGATCTCAAAATTATGTAATTTGCCACCTCTGTGCTCCGAGCTACATAGTGCGAAAAATGACCCCAGTTGTCTTTTGTTTGCAAGCTAATTGCAAAGGTTGATAAATAAATTTTCTAAAATTACAGACCTACTGTACAGTATATACTCAGTGTTAGATATCTAAAACAAGCACTAGTCTATATGTTATAATTCATTTCAAAGTACTACTGAAAAAAAGTTACTTCATTTACTGTTGTTGCAGTGAGTTACCATGTTAATTTGACATAACATGCTGAACTCATGTTTAAGGAAACATTCCCAACTTTCCATGTATAGAAATTCTAAGCTGAGGGAAAGTTTTTTATTTAAATTCCGACGTACAAGTTTTAGTAAAATGTGGGATAAATCCATCCTTTATAGTTCTCTGTCTACTTTTGGCAATATTTAAAAAGCGCTTTTTAGTTCCAGTGTCATCCAACAATAAATAAAATTAATCCTTTCTTTAGAGTAATGTTTGTTGTCTGACATGTTGTTGGGTTTGTTTAGTTATTATAAATGCATGTTTTTAGCTGGAGGGTAGAAATCCAAAATGTTTCAATGATCTGTCTAAAAGAATAATTTGTATTTATAAAGTTAAGCTATGAAATGACCTAAGTATTCAAACAAACAATGTCTTGTATGTAGCAATCCTTTTGTATTCGTGATAATGCGTGAATGAATGCAACAGTTAAGATCAATCATTTTCAGGAAATGTTGATCCAAGACTGGATGCTGGCATTAAGCACCCGTACAGAAAGATTATACCTGTACATAAGAGGTTGTTCTAACATAAGTAGTGCATAACCAGAAATGTGCATTGTTAATAACAGCCCACGTTTAAAATATTTTTTTACTCAAGGCCAAAATTCACTGACAGATGAACTTCCGTTTGGGTCATGCCTCTCCAGCAGCTCCTGAGGAAAGGCATAGGTGGAACTTAACAGCTTGTAAACACAGGACGTACTGTACCCAGCACTCACGTAATGTTAGTAGTGTGTTTGATTTACGGTTATTTTTTTAAAGAAACGCCAGTTATTTTTCCCAAAGATAGAATGTAATTAATCCAAGCAATAAAATCTTTAAAATGTTTCCAAATCATCTTTTGATTTAGACCAGGTTCACTATGTAACTGGTTGAGATGCATGCCCATACTTTGACAGACCCCATGTTTTACAGAAATCTTTAAGCCTTTAAAGATACTTTGATAGACTCCATGTTTTACAGAAATCTTTAAGCCTTTAAGCCTTTATCAGCTCTTCCTCTGACTACTACTATTTTAATAAACAAACAAACAAATATGTATTTTTTTATTCTTTATTTTTATTAATTAATACTGATTTTTCTCTCCTTAAGACAGTATTATGGTTTCGGTATTCTCCTACAGCCCGTCAAAATTCTTTTTACTCTGAAGGAGACCATTTATTATAAGACATTTTCTCACAGTAGTAGGGGCTTTGAATGTGGTGCCAGGTTAGTCTGCCAGATGCTGAACAAGCATTTGTCTAAATCTTCTTAAGGAAATTACCTTTTAAGGTGCAGTTTTTGTGTTTTCCACAGTTCTGCCTGCCCACAACCTTCCCAGCATCCTCAAATTTTTAACCTTCACATCCTGTGGGTTTGGTTTAGTGGGCTTTTAATTCTGATAATATACTATAGATTGGAAACTATGATGGAATGTCTAGTCTTGTTGGAATAAACCTGTGTTGTAGAGAAAATCCTTCTTGAATCTAAAATGTGTGTTTAATGGAATCATATCAAGAAATGGCACTCAGTCTACTCAATATAAATCACCAGACACTTGTTGCAAGTGTATGTCACCACAAGTCATTATACCTAAAATTACTCTTTATTTCATCCTAAATGGATTTTTTCTGTTTTGTGTTAGTCTGTCCTGACATTCATTAAAGCCCATCTGTGATGTGATCTTGAGCAAAAGAAAGTTGCAGTTCAATTCGTTTAATTAATTATTATAATTTTTTAATATAGTTTTATAGACCATTGTTCTAATTTAATTCCCTTACAGGAAAAGAACACAACAATTTTACATGTGAAAAAAATCACAATATGCGTTTTAAACACTTCATATATTATGCTCAAATGTTTAATTTATTTTCACATTAATGCCATTTGCAGTGTATGTGCTTTTATTTTCACATAGGATTTTCTTTCACATAATGCATTTACTTTCCCAGTGTTAATTTTTCACATGGGATGAATGAGAAAAACACTTTTTTTCAGATGTGGTTTTCCCACCATTTATGATATCATAAGTGAAAATAAAAACATGCACTACATGTGAAAAATTAACATTTGAAAATGTATGAATCTTCATACATTTGTAATTTAGAGCAGTCACTATAATTAGAAAAGTGTGTAACATAACATCATGTCATGTGTTTACTTGAATGTCATTTCTGGGTGTATGTGAAATTGATGGGATTTTAAAGATGTCCTCTCTGGGATCATTTCTGATGTCACGTTATATGGTTCTTCAAAGAGTGTTCAACAATTTGTATTACTTAAAATCATTTGGTCGCGGTTTAAGGTAGACTTTAAGCCTTTCATGCAAAGTGTCAAAACCTTCTAAATAGCAGTCAGATTTAAATATCCAAAGTACCTGAGATCTTAGAATCATAGGGGCTTTGAATATAATATAAATATAATATAAATCATGATAATGATCTCTACAACCTGTCTCTGCTTTAGGCTTACAGATAAGATTTTCTATAATTCTAGTCATTAAGATTAAATATTTTGTGCTTCAATGTGATAATATTTTGAAGAGAAGATTGTTTTGCTTTATAAGTCATGGTCTTCTTAACAATTCATTTTTTTAATATAACTCAAAATTCACATTGTTTGCAATTATATGCAAAATTTATTTAAACAGTTTATGTTAATGTAGGATAAAGCGGTGTAGAAAATGAATGAATGAATGAATGAATGTTAATGTATGAACGGGTTAGAGGATAATGTATCAAGCTTATACAAACACAAAAGTATTATGGGCACTTTTTTCTATTTCAACCAGTATTATTGTTTTGTTATAAACAGATACGCTGTAGAAATGATAGATGATTTTATATTTGAGTGACCATTACACAATGTCATAAGTAAAAAACTGGAAGTGATTAGAGAATTGACGTGCGTGGTGATTTTCGAAATTAATCTGTGTTTAGACGTTCTTTCTGTATTTTTTCCTAGACTTCCACAATTGATTTCAGCAACAATTTGGTTTAATTACATGGCATGGCGACACAGTGTTTGGCAACCTTTCATTGGGTCTTTTATTCAAAACAAATATTCAAGGAGTCCGAATAAAAACCGAAAAGCACCGATGACTAATAATATCAACAAGCATTGACAACGAAACCTGTTCAAGGATAAAGTCACAATCCCTTTAAACACACGCGACCGTATTTACACTTTAATAAAAGAATTCTCACATGTAGGCAAAACAAACGCTCAGAAATTTAAGAGAAAATTACTGACACACCTTTTTCTCGATACATTTATACGATATAACGCATGTCGTAAAATCACTATCTCGATAGAATGTCGGTAGCAGACAGCTGAGTCACATCATATGAGGTCTGGGTAAAGTGTCCTGGGATGATGGATACCACTGGCCGAAACTGTTCATGTAGCCGCCAGGATGCGTATGCGCGCTTTTGCCCGCGTCCCAGAGAGCGGGTAGCACAGGAGAGCAAGGCGACTGCGCATGCGCACGGGCGGCTTGTAGTTCTCCTTCAGGTCCGGTTGGGCCGTGCTTCATGATCTTCTTGTATTTAGAGCGCTTGTTCTGAAACCATATTTTAACCTTTAAAAAGACAGAAAGGAGAAAACGTTAAAGTGATAATAATCTGTATGAAACCCTCTGATTTGGTAATTTCTTCAAATCACCAGAATTGGTATCAAATAACTACTACTCAGATAAAAAAATGACAATAGGAATTTGTCCCACCCATCAAATATCAAGGCATAGAAATGTTTAGGATACGTGATATCATATAGCAAGATTAATAATTCGTTAATTAACAGATTTTAAACAGACAGATTTTTTTTTCCTTCTGATTAGGAACATTATGAAATGATTGGGACTGCACTACGAGCATGTACTGTATAGTGTGTAGTTTCTGAAGGTTTTTGGTGTTTTATAAGCGGTTTTCAGGTTACCAACAGGTAAATCTAAAATACAATATTGATTTCGCATAAGTTTGCTCAAAGGAAACAGTGTGTATGAGTATATAATATCCAAAAACAATTAACACCTCCATACTTTTACGCAATTCTGTAATTTTCAATAACTATATAAAATTGAAGAGGTATCCTCGTCAGATCACAATTACTATTTCATATATATAAAATATGCAAGAAAAAAATACAAATGCTGTTAGACATAGGGTTATAATAAAAAGAAGAACCCACATACATGTTGTATTTATGATCTTACTATCTTATTCTTGCTAATGAATAAAGAATGCTCATTCTATGTTTTGTTTCAATGTGCTGTCTATTTTCTAGGCGATGCTCATAATTATTTGGCAGCTTATTGCCAAATTGTGCCTTTTTTAAGGCTGAAATCAATAGCTAACTTAGCGAAATATTTACTTAAAAATCAAACTAGATTTTGAGTTTGAGTCCCTGAGAACAGAATTATAAATAAAATTTAGAAATGACAAAAAAACAAAAAACATATTCAACATTGTAATATTAACTATGGCATATTCATGTTAAAAAAAGCTTTTTATAGCATGGTTACAGCCCTATATTAAACTGTTATCGTAACAATTCTATTTAATTTTGACCATAAACCCAGTGCTTTTTAAAAAAGAGAACGTTTTAAAACTGTGAAATCATAAATAATTGTTAGGCAGATTTATCCAGTCATAGTGGAGATGGACCCAGTGACATTACACTCTTACCGAGTTTGATTTTTTATGAGAACCGCCGCGCACGTGTCTAACAATAACGCTTGGTCTACAATTGTTAACAAAATGATTCCCAGAAACCCGAAGGCATAGTAAACATGCAGGCATGGCTGTTTTTCCACCGATTCACAGCCAGGGAATAATTCTGGTATGGATTTAATGTGAAGCAGAAAATTGTTCTGCCACCCTTGAGATAGAGCCTTGAGTTAGAGCGAGGAGATTTTAACATTCTGTTCAGTATTTTTATTTAGATGCATTTAAACCGTTACGCACCAGATTATATAGCCTAATAATTTTACATTTTCCTTCCATATAATACTGAATATGCCTTATAGCACATGTGTGTGTGTGTGTGTGTGTGTGTGTGTGTGTGTGTGTGTGTGTGTGTGTGTGTAGACAGGGGTATTCCCCAGTATGCTTTCGTACCTTTTAAACAAAAACCACTAATGGTTCATTTTTAGATAGATTTGAATGTAGCCATCAATTAAAATAATTAATTAACGATTTGTGTGTGTGTGTGTGTGTGTGTGTGTGTGTGTGTGTGTGTGTGTGTGTGTGTGCGTGTGCGTGCGTGCGTGCGCGCGTGCGCTAACAAGGCATTTTTTGTCTTTGACCTCAATTGAAAATTGACACCTTGGAACGGGCAGCCACCAATCACCTCCCACTGAACATTTTCCATAACCTCAGATGGGCAAAATTCATGCTACGGTTTTTAAACCGTTATTGGTTTGGCCACTTCAAGACTTAATACACATGTATAAAAATGTGTGTTTTATTCCTAAAGACTGGTTTGCATAACATCTTTTATAGTGAGGTGATTGTTTCCAGACCAAAGTCATATTTGTGAAAGGGACGTAAGAGATCCAAAACATGTGTGGTGTGTGGCACTTTTTATGTGCTTTCAATCATGTTTACAGGAGAAAAATGGCCAAAAGGGCTGTATGCTTTGGGTCAAGGATTTAACATGAAATATGAAGAATATCAACCAAATTGACTGACAGCCATGGTGAGCTAGAAGTCAGGTGCCCTACAAAATACCTGATCACAAGTTTTTGCCTTCTTAAACAGGTGGCAGGCAAAGTGATGTGTGGTTTAATCAAAATGACAAAACAGGTGTGAACCAGACTGCACATTCCTCACAGCAAAGCATGATGAAAATGATGTCAGTGCATTTGATGAAGTAAGGGAGAATGAAAATAAGGGAAATGTGTAGAATTTAATTAAAACATGAACTTGCTAAATAAGTAATTTTTCATCAGTCAATAATAAATCCATAATATATCAGCAAATATTATCTACTTAATATATCTAAGTAAAAATGAAGGATGATGCTATATAGGTCAACCATTAGAATAAAATAAACTTTATAGCCCAAAGTATGTGGACACCTCAGTCACATGAAAAGCTCCTTGTCCAAACCACTGCCACAAAGTTGGGAGCACACAACTGTATAGAGCATCTTTGTATGCGGCGGCATTACAGTTTCCCTTCACAGAGACTAAGAGGCCCAAACCTGTTCCAGCATGACAATGCCTCTGTGCACAAAGTAACCTCCATGAAATCATTGTTTGCCAAGGTTGGATTGGAAGATCTTGGGTGCAAAGAGTCATGACCTCAACGCTACTGAACACCTTGGATATGAACTCACACCTAATCACCTGACAACAGTGCCTTACTAATACTTTTGGATGAATGAGCACAAATCCTCACAGCCACACAAAGTCGAGTGGAAAGGCTTCCCAGAATAGTGAAGGTTATTAAAACAGACCACAGGAGTAAACCCAGAATGAATTTTCAATAAATACAAATTAGTGTGATGGTCAGGTGTCCACAAACTTTTGGCTTATACTGTTGTATAAAATGTACCTCTTTATGTTATACTCTCTGCCATGAAATACTTGTTAATGCCATATAGTGCCCCTCATAAGTCCAAGGATAAGGGGCTCTTCACACAGAGGCTTAACCAATCAAGAGTAAAGTCCTTTGGATCACTTCTTAAGTACTGAGGAAACAGCAGCTCTCACTCAAAAGATTTAGTCCATAATGAAGCATGCAGGAGACAATATCCAATGAGAGAATACTACTCTTATAGCACACTTCAAGATAGGTCTGTGGTTTCCATATAAAAATTCTGCATTATGACCACAATCACTTACCTCAACTTGTTTCATATTTTTGGGTATGTTCAAATACCTTAACCTTTACCCTGATTCATGCCTCAAATGGACTCATAGTAGCATAGAAATTATCATAAAAATTATTAATTCAGATTTGTCTGCTGCATAGCACACGTAACTACATAGTATTCAATAAATGTAAAACAATGGTTTACACAGTTTAACTTTAGTTTTTAGAAGTTCTTTTGAAGTCCACAGAAAAAGGTTGGTGCAGTAAATCATTACTGGTGATGAAGTGAAAGATTGGTGTCTAACATGGTGTATTGTCATGTTTTCATGTTTGCTCTGAGCTTGGCTTGGACTGCCAGGCCTTGTCACGTGAGCAAACGGCAGATATTAATTAAAAGAGAGTGTTTTGTCAGATTTAGTTACCACAATTATATAAATAATTCATTAAAAGTTGTCAGCAATGCCGTGCTTCACTATACGCTTTTATTTAAATTAACATTTCTGTCCATATGAAATAAAGACGGCATTATTCCATAATAATGAAATTATTATTAATTCCACTCATTTCCACTTGAGTGCAGTTCAATTTTTGCAATATAAAAAAAAATCTAATTTTTAAAGATTGATTGTTCTACAAAGCATAAGTATACGTACTGGTATTATATAGAATATGTTGTTCTAATATTGCAAACAATTATTCTCTTTTTTGTTGTTTAACGGCTGTTCGAAGCCAGTAGTTTACGTTACCGCCAATTGTAGGTCTCATTCTCTCTGATTCGCCAGTAATTATTACATTTCTCTGACGCGTCAGAATAAAGCTTACACCCCAAAGCTAAGCAGCACAATGTGAAAAGACAGAACTGGCAAATGTCGGAAAATTTGTGACAGTTTTAAGGCCCGCACCACATCAAACTCTGTCTTGCAGTTTTGTTGCACCTGACCTGCATTAACCTCTATTGTTTTCAAGCGTCAGGATAGTCTCCAAAACACCAAGTCACACATTTCAACTCCTTAGTCTTAGAACGTCTTATGCACTTAATACATATAGATTTCCATCTAAGGAACAATAATGTTAAGAAAGCTTTAGAAATCAGGAATATCATGAAGCACGGGAAGGCAAAAGCATAGATTACAAGCAAAATGTCTAAAGTGCTGCGGTCACTGCTGCACAGGTGATTAAAAACTTAATTTGTTACATACGTTCCCAGTTGTTCCCATTGTTTAGTCAGACCTCACACCAATTAGGCCTAATTTTAATTTAATTAAATTTAATTATTTACTTAATTAATTTATTTAATCGAGCACAACAAGAAATTGCAGTTTGGGTAAATCAATATTTTTAGAGTTTTGTCCTCGTACCTGTGTTTGTGTGAGGCCCAGTTTGGCTGCCAGGTCTGCTCTCTCCGGCAGGGCCAGGTACTGGGTCTGCTGGAAGCGCTGGTGCAGCGCGGCGAGCTGCAGACTCGAGTAGATTGTGCGGGGTTTGCGCATCTTCTTCCCTTTACCACTCACACGTATCTCTCCGTTCTCAATCACTGGCTGCTTCTCGTGATCTTTGTTAAAAAAAAAAAAACAAAAAAAAAACATGAATTAAAATAATATATAGTGCACGAAACAGCAAATTCGACAGTCCTAAAATATAATTTCAACCGTCAATATTACCATGCAAGTCTGACCTTTCGACACACACACACACACACACACACACACACACACACACACACACACACACACACACACACACATTACCAAAGATGCAATAAACCCTTACATAAACTTAATATGTTTAGTAAATTACCTGAAAGAATTGCCTATATGCTTACTAACGACGCAGTTTGATTGGCACACCACTGTCATTTTCCTTTACCTTTATTTTACAGATAACTGGCTGGAAGATTAATGGCATTTTGTTTAGCAGATTATGACGCTCTCTAACACCGACAGTGAATGAGTTATTCTAACGGACAGTATTTACAGTATTATAGCCTCAATAATACTACTACACGTTGGATTCAAGTCTGTAGGGCTTTCCGACGTCAGTAGTATCAGTAGGTTAAAACTCATACAAAAATAAGAAAACAGTAAAAAAAAAAAATGTATAAGCAAATCACTTCATCCTTTATTTAATTTAGTTTTCTATAAGTAAGCAAACTATGGTTTAGAGAGCAGAGAAGTAAACAGAACAAAGAAGAGATGATAATGTTTACACTTTGTTATGAGGGATATGAAAAACACCACTATATAATACTACTACTACTACTAATAATAATAATAATAATAACACCGATACCATCGTCACCATCACTGCTACAATAGTAATAATAATCTTGACACCACTACTACTGTTGCTATTATACAGCAATTAATCCTATTACCACTACTACTACTACTACTACTACTAATAATAATAATAATAACAATAACTAAATAAAATGTTTTAATCAGCGAAATCGATTAATAACAACAGTGTGCGGTAATAATTAGCGGATGACTATGATAATAATCACCCCATAACCTCATCGCGGGAAGGTAAGGCCAATAAAATTAATTAAAGGCACCATGGGCAGTCAGTTAAAATATGTTGGGTTATTAATATCAGACAAATTGAGTTGCTGTGTCTGGATGACGAAAGGAACAAAAATGTGTATTTGTATTAACACAAATTCAAGCGTTGAGGCGAATACGATAAGAAAAACCACAATATTAAAAGAGACCAAACACTATGTGTAAAGGCCTAAGTTTCATATTACTTTATAAGTTTAAACACACAACACTATAAATGCTTTTAAAGGGATAAATGCATCTGGGTACTGAGAGGAACCAAACGACCAAACTATCTTTTAAATAATAAAAATAATGATTAAAAAAAACTATTCGAAATGTTTAAGAGACACTACATGAGCGCTATTATTTTAGTAATATAAACCTTCTTGGCATGAGCTCAACATCTCACATCTCGACATTAAGATCCTAGTTTTGGATTTCAGCAGAAGCGGTGATTACAGGTTGATGCTTGCAGCTTCTTTACACAGTGTGTTTATTCCTCCGTTCAGAGCGCTCGCACTCACCGGACTCGTCATTCCTCGTCTGGCTCAGTGGGGGTCTGTAGCTGCCCTGCTGGTGGTAGGGTAAGTAAGCAGGAGCGGGCGCAGGAGCGCTGAGTGGCGCGGGGTAACCGTAACCCAGCGGCCCGCCGTAGTGGCACGCGCCGGACGGAAAGGGATTATCGTGTTGCGGGTGTCCGCCCGAGTGCAGCCCGTGCGCGGGGTAAACGTTAGCCGCGAGTCCCGAGAAGTGCTGCTGCTGCTGGCTGGCGGAGATCCCGTGACCAAGCTCTAAAAACGCCGATTTGGACGCGTCCGCAGAACCCAAGCCGTCAGGCGCGAAACTCATAGACATCATTGGAAGCAGAGGCCATAAAAATGACGGACAGCGTCAAACAAAGTTGATCGTCCGGTTTATTGCGCGAATACGAAAGCTTACAACTACTAATCCATTCCGAGGATAGCGCCTTGGCGAACGAGGAGCCGCGTAGTATTCTTCCAAACAAAAACAAAAAAATACATAAAACGTGGAGGATATAGCCTCTATTTCCGGATGAATCGAATCGAAACGAAACGAAGAGGTAAAAATGAGTGTTCTTTCGTAAATCGTGACAAAAAAAACCGCCCAACATATGAGCGAACGCGCGCAGTTCCGCACTGTGTCCGTGTCAGTGCGCTGCGGGAACGCGCGAGCTGATTGGCTTCTAGTGCGCGCTTTGTCACGCGACCCGAGGGAGAAGCTAATTAAGTTGATTAAGTGTGTTATGGAAAGGTGGCACACGCGGATACCGGCGCTCAGGCGAGCTGAGAAACCATCAGTACACACAGGGTTCAGTTAAATCATTAAGAAATATTTTAGACAAAATTCAAAGCATTTTGTTTATTTTTTTTTTTTAGGAGGGCAATATTAAACTCTATAAAACAATAAAGAAATATAACATTCAGAAATATTTTAACATAGGTTATAATTCGGATTTTTATTTTTAATTGATTATTGAATGAGTGTTATAGATATATACATTTGGGAATTTGTTAGTGTGACAAACATTTCATGAGCATAAAAAAATGTATTCGAAATGAAATTTGGAAACTTAAATGAATTTAAACCAGAGTTTAGTTAGTACCAATTTAGTAATACTTGAATAATTAATTAGGACTGCAAATAAAATTTTATTTATTAATTTAGTAATAAAAAAAATAAATAAATCAATAAATCAATATGTAACTTTCCAGTCGGATAAATGTCATTGTCCAAAAATATTCTGGAATTTTCTTCAGGATCAATAACGTATCTATCTATCTAAAGCTATGCAGCTTATAGTTTATACATTTTATCAACCATTTATAAACTAAAATTAAAAGAACCTAGACTACAAGCAGAAATTACCTTTATTATAAATTCTTTGCTCTTTAAAGTTTAAGAACCCGTTTATTATGGTTGTTATTTTTTATTGCGTGCCATTACACAGAAACATTTTATTTTATTTTACAGAAATACTAAAGCTTTACACACTGTCTGTACCCCACATTTAATTTATAAACTGACACAGTCAGGCCATTGGTACTGCTTAAAATGAAAAACAGCGTGTAAACACAGACATCATGTACCAGTCCTTAAACTTATCCCGAGATTGTAAGAAAAATGAACATTATCTAGATATAGCGATCTACCCGGAGGCCAACTCTAACTTCTAAAAGCAGACTAAAGCATCCAGTTGAAACTCGACAGGCCTTGAAAATGAACCTCAAGTACTTCCTTAATCACCCATGCTTTTCTGCGACACAGCAAAAACACGAGCTATAGCCCAAATTCTTTAGACTACGCCAAAAGAAATGCTGTGACTGGGGATTTCTGCACAATAGTGACACTGCTGTAGCCAAGCATGTCTCTACCTTACTGCACGTAGGCTACAGGAAATGGGCGAGAAAGAAAAGCCATGCATTTTACCGAGCAACCCCAGTACAACTTTGCTACCACACTTGAAACAGTTTCAGACAAGTTTGAAGTAAATCTTGGCCAACTTTGGAGTAGTGTGTCATTAAAAAGACGTATATTCACACAAACATGTGCAATGACATTGAAGCAACCATGTCACTGCAAAGCCCTTATTTAAGAACTGACACGGAGTTTAACTGCAGGTCTTTGCTTTCATGTTGGTTTAGAGTTCTCATTATATCTTGTATCACACATAACGGCTGGGGTGAGAGTGGCAAATAAAAAGCAATGATATGATAGATAGACAAATAGATGGATCTGAAGTGTGCAACCTTAGAACTTTCTATATACTACAAGCAACAAAGTTGTACATACATAAAATAAATTAAGAAGTGTGGAATTCTATCTATCTATCTATCTATCTATCTATCTATCTATCTATCTATCTATCTATCTATCATTGCTTTTTATTTGCTACTCTAATAATTATACATTTTATTGTAAGTGAATGGTGGGAATTTCATGATTTTACATAATGACTTCTTTTTTTGTTTTGCAATTCATTGTTTTCTACATAAAATCATATGTAAGGATGATTTTATCTTGAAAACAGTGAATCAGAAACAAAATGAATTTAGATGGGTGTTCACAAACTGGGTCGCATTACACACTATTGAATAAATCACAAACATAAAACATTAGCTTGAATAACCAATATATGAATATTTTCTTGATAAGAGAAAAAACTAAAATTTTAGACATGTTTATTCTTCATTGTCTTTAAATTACCTCAATCCTGACAAGTTTCACTTCACAAGCTCACACCTTGTTAGCTCATTTATGTGCAGGCACACAATTCATATGATAGTACTTCATTAAAAAGTGTAGCATAACCACTACAGATAAAGAAAATATTTTACTTTTCAGAGATACTTTATAGACTAATAGATAGCACTGAATGACTCAGAATCATGACAGGAAAATAAATTATTTAATAAATAAAAACAGAACAGATTACAATTGAGGGCTAATTATTTGGCTCTGAAGCTTAATTTCAGAATTACAAGAGAACCATTGAATGAAAATCTCAAGGAAATGTGTCATTTTACTAGAGAAATTTTCATGGTCACTATGTAGTCTTAAAACAAAATAAAACTTTTGTTTATAAAAAAAAAACCATCAAAGCACATTCATATATGCAAAATAGAAAATGTTTTGGTATTTTTCCAGGGTTGATCCTTGTAAATAGCAATCATAACATAGTGGGGTGCAGTCTGAGGTGTGAGGCAGAAGGGACAGGGTGAAAAAGGAAATGTAGATGCTGTAATCACGTCTGCATTATGGAAAGAACAAAGCGGAGCCCTGAGGTAATAAGGCTGGGATGTGTCCTCACCGTGCCTTAATACATGCAAGGAAGACTGTTAATAACAATACTGCTGATCAGCGCCTAGACTTGCTGGCGTCTGCTTCTCTACATACAGTATGTGTGTATGAAAGTGGGTGAGAGAAGGTGTGTGGAAAATGAGAAAATAACTTTAGTTCATCAGCATGGCATCTGTCATTCCTTGTCCAGTGCTGCAACACAACATCAGTTCCTCACTCACTTACATATTTTATTTGTGTTTGGTTGAACGCTCCCATAGTGAAGGAAGAACAGGTTTCTGGAGCACCTTGTTTTTAGTTCGGCACAACCCTGAAAAAGAAAATATGAAAATGTTAGATTGAAATGCATGCATATGTTATAGTACATTTGAGATTTGGGATATAAAAAAAAAACAATAAAGGCATACTGTACATAGCAGATCTAAAAAATTTAATGCAAGCATTGATAAAATAATAACCCAATCAATAAAAACTAAACAAACAATGAATAACAATGATCATATAATGTCATTTTGTAGCATCTACTTATTTTTCCAAAAGTTAGTTATCCCTAAAAATCATTAAAAAAATAATATTAAAGAAAATAAGCTTTCTCTTTCTTTATCTTTGCTACATTTTCTGTTACAAGAAAACCACTGTGTTTAAAACAGGATTTGCCATCTTTCACTCATGTTTTGGCCTGAGGACAGAAAATGGGCTGGAAGATGAAGTTAGGTACTCTCAGAATGATGAGCATGAGTAATATGACCTCAGGGGGTAGTGCTATCTGCAGTCTTCCATCTAGTGCTCTAGAAATGGCCTGAGCTTGAAGGCATTTTATGGGTTTGCCCTCGACATCAGAGTGTTAGTCATGTATGTGAGTGTTTTTTCACATATACTGTATATAGAATTGCTGCTGTACCCTGGTTACCTTGATGGAGAAACTATGTTAACTGCGTAGACAGTGACAAGACAGGCAGCTCAAATATTTTTTGAGCATTGAATAGCATTACCTTTTTTGTTCTATAGTCATAAACAGGCACAGAGTACTGACTGAAAGGGGCAAAATTACTTACTGCACTTTTCACCTCTGCTATTTATACTATACATCTGAGAGCCTCTCATACGTCATCCAACATAAAACAAGCTTCAGAGCAATAAAATAAATTTTACTATTCAATGCAGGAAGTAAATACCTGGAATAATGATTGCAATTAGTTTTATATTTAACCTTGCAAACTCTGAAGATTCTGGTGGAAAAACAAACAACAGTGTGTAAAGGAATCTGAAACAAGTTTGTAATGTAATGAAAGCAGAAACCTATGAACAACTCCAATAATTTTTTATTTTTAATAATGCCAAATGAAATGGTCAATGATGTAATGTAATACTAGAAATGTTTCATTGAAACGCTAAGTGAAAAAAGGATGTGAAGTATTTGAAAATAATTCCATTGTTATAAATTAAGCATTAAAAGTTCAAAAAAAGGTATTATAACAAGTCATTTAAATAAACAACAACTTATTGTGTTTGTAGATTCCTTTTGTTGAATTGTGTTAATTAAGCTATAAAGAGACACTTTGAGTGCTAGCCACACCCACTGTGCTAACCTTCACTTTTTGTAAATTATCATTAGAATTGGTTTGTGTAACTCTTTGCATCTATACAATCCTAAGACTGTGTAGGATAAGACTTTCTCTTGGTTCTCTGTGAGAAAGGCCAGTGTGTGTGTATGTCTGGCGATTTTGGCTCGAGCTTTTGTTTCATCACTGATGGTAATTGTTGCCAGATTGAAATGTGAAAGAAAGGCTTTAGGAATTTAGGAAGTTCTCTGCAGGAACGGCATGCATTGCAGGTTTTAATCCTAGGCCAAGCATTTGTGTGTTTAATAAAATAAGATGTAATTCCCCATGCAGCTCATACAGATTCATACAGGATACTCCAGAGGTGTTGAGAGCGCAACAGGTGCAGTGGTTTTCTATATTTGACCAACTAATCCAGAAGTTCTCAATTTTTTTTTTGTGGCAGGGATACTTTTAACAAGAAAATAAAATCCTCAGCACATTTCAGTACACACAGACACACACAGACACAGACACGCACGCACGCACGCACGCGCACACACACACACACACACACACACACACACACACACACACACACACACACACACACACACAC
>JAQQZT010000006.1:5730057-5742292 GCA_030068275.1 Clarias platycephalus
TGTGTGTGTGTGTGTGTGTGTGTGTGTGTGTGTGTGTGTGTGTGTGTGTGTGTGTGTGTGTGTGTGTGTGCTTGAGCATGTGCGTTTCTGTCTGTCAGAAAAGCTAAGCTGGAAAGAAGGGACGGGTGGGAAGCGTGGAGATCCCTGCTGTTTTCCCGTCCCAGGTGGAGCGTTTCAGGCTGGAGAGGTGTGGAGGGGGTGGTGAAATGGGGGGTGATGGGCTGGGCTTGACCCCTGCTGGGCCGCCCGAGACCTCCCTCACCTGTTGCGCTCGTGTCTGAACAGGCAGGACTCGGGGCCCATTGTGTTCAAAAGCTCTGCCTCTCACCAGGCGCCGAACTCCCAGAAGCCCTTGCTTCTGTTCTCCACAGTTTCAAGAGCCTCACACCCAAAACAATATGCATGGCAAAAAAAACAAAAAACCTCTCCCATCTGGCTGTTTTGACTGGGTGCCAGACAAATCCAAGGCTGGGAGAAAAAGTGAGGAACCCAGAGATGGATGGAAGGATAGACAGACAGTCTGTCACTTGTAAACGTGTGGCGCGAATGCAAAACATGGGCTTGTGTAACTGCCTACTTATGTAACTGTCTGTATCTGTCTAGTACTGCAAATATCA
This sequence comes from Clarias platycephalus, assembly GCA_030068275.1. Lineage (NCBI taxonomy): Eukaryota > Metazoa > Chordata > Actinopteri > Siluriformes > Clariidae > Clarias > Clarias platycephalus. The sequence goes on from JAQQZT010000006.1 coordinate 5,730,675, forward strand.
GAATCTGTATGTAAAAACCGAAGTGGGAGTGGCCTACAGTGTAAGTGTTTTTGTACTTAAAAATTCAGTATGACCAGAGGAAGACTGTCAGCATAGACCAGCTTGCACAGTTATAATAATAATAATAATAATAATAATAACATGTATAATAATAATAATAATAATAATAATAATAATAATAATAATCAATAGTATTATTATTATTATTATTATTGTACTTGCTGTCAATCATTTCAAACTCATTTTGTCCATTGTATTTAACAAAAACATAAACAGATTAAATAAAAATGAATTAAATTAAATGAACATTAAAACACTGACTAGGCAATTACTAAGGATGAATGAATGAATGAATGAATGAAAAACCCTGGCATGGCTTTTCTTTATGTCAAGGCAAAATCTTAATCCTTTGTCGGAAAATCAATCAATAAAACATTTTTTACCTACTATTCATATATATATATGTGTGTATCTGTTTAGAACACTTCATTGCAAACAGATTTATGCGTTGAAGTTTTCATTAATATTTTATGAGACCCTTAAATAATGAAAAAATACCCATAAAATAAGAGTTTACAGATACTTAAAGACAATCCACTTGTCAGGTTTCTATCGTATACATCTCTAACAGCTGAGCAAGCCCTTTAGTATAAGTAGAAGACAATGCACACCTATAGCAACCACACAAGAAAAAAAAAAAACCAAAAAAAAAAAACAGATAAGCATCAGCAAGCCAAAAAAAATATCAAATGCCGGAAGAGATTGTATTTTCTGGCAATGCATGCTCTGTTTCAGTTTCATTTAAGTTAAAAAAATAAAATGGCAGTCATAATTTAGAATTAAAGGAACAAAATAGGACAGAAAATTACTTTCAAATTATGCCATTCTGTTTAAGTAGAGTCACTGAGAACAAGTGTATTGGAGAGAGATGAATCTACCAGGAGGAAACCCCCTCCCTCCCCTCATCTACCTGTGATCAGCTTAGGTTGAGGGCTCAGCTGTTATGGCATTTTAGGCGGTGTAGGTTGGGCCATTGTGTTCCTCTACTGTGTGCACGTGACAGCAAAGTGGTTCTTTGGAGACAAAAATGAGGAAGGCTTTTGTTGGTGGGAACTGGCCTCAGGTGCAGGAGACCTCTAACCCTTACAGCTTGCAGGTGGAACAAAAGGCCCTTAAGGAGGAGACGAGTTCTCCGGAGCAAACTGGCCTCGAGAGCTGTGGGAACTGGCCTCAGAATTCATCAATTTTAATGCATGCAAAACGTTGCCATTATTCAACATCCATGGTGCGTGTTTTAGGAAAAGCACCACTGGTGTGTGTCACAACATGGATTGTTTATTTATCCTTTTAATTTATTACAAGTGATGATTTCTTAAGACTTTGCATGAAAGGCGCAAGATGGCTTGACAAGAATACGTGAGCAACGTTCATGGCACGTCCTGCCACGAGGCATTGTTGTTGTTTTTTTTCCATCAGCCCTCAAAGAAGCGTTGATAACACATCATCACTAGTGAATCTCTGCTGAGTAGACTGTTGATGGATCATTTATCTCTTTCATGATGATTTTCCTGCTAAGGCCCATCCTTCATCCCAGTCAGTAAAAACCAAAAATGGCTTGGTGACAGGCAGCTCTTTTTGTTGACTGGAGATGCACAATGCCTTCTCTTACTGCTGACCAACAAAGGAACCAGTGAGGCATGGACTGCAAAACCAGCTGTGATGTTGGCCACTGTTTCATTGCATTTCTCTTTGAGGTGGGAATGACAAACAGATAAGGTAACATCAGGAAACTGCTAGCAGAGTGAAGCGATGTAGTGTGTTGGAAATCTAAAGATGTTCTGTTGTGTGGCTTAGCAGTTCAGTCCAGTTCCCACTGAGCAGTTCTCAGACTGTTACTGACTCAACACTACCACCAAGTGGTTCCCTCTTTCACTCTTCCCACCCTATGTTCTACCTCTGCTTGCCATTGAAGAGCGAGTGAGAGAGTGGGTGAGTAGTGGTTAGGCTGGTAAGATGACCTCACTGCAAGAGAAACACGTCCACTGGGACGAGATTTTCCATTGCACCGTGCCTTTTCTATTCACACCCTGTCTTTATATCACAAACCGACAAACAGGAGAGGTACGGAAAGTAAGGGTGAACTGCTTTTAAATGTACCATAACGAAGTTGAAGAAAGCTAAAAATCTGCTCACATACCCCCCTCCCCCCCCCTTCCAAAAGAAAGAAAAAGGACAAGAAAACATCGCCCCCGAGTGGACCGCCTTGTAAAACCGATGACATGCAGAATTTAGACTTGGGGTAAAATTTCAAGTGACTCCTAGTTGCAAAAAAGGACTAGCTGCAAACTGTATAAACAGGAATCCTTTTTTCCTGGTAAACTGGAAATAATCTGAACAATTGGAAGAACTTTCAAATGAAGGAAATTATCAAAATCTGAATAACTCATCATTCTGCACTATATAGAGGCGCACTATGCAAATTAGAACAAATTTTTGATTTTGAATGCGACGAACCACACCTTCATATTTTCTTTCCGTCTTATGCGTCTTTTGCAGAAGCATGTGCTCAGATGATTAGATCTGATCTGACATGAATCATAAGGTTTTGATCTCATTTGCATCGTCCATGCCAGCACGAATGCATGCTGTCAAACAAAATTGACATGCATGAAATGCTAAGAAATTCCCAAATGCATGTCAAAATTGTTAACATCCTATTTTTCGGTTGAGGCGTTGATGATCATATATTATTTGCGTAAAATAAGATATAGAAGTTGTGTGTACTTGTTATTCACAACATTGCCATTAGCGCATATACAGTAGTAAACCATAACAACTCAGTGTTTCTAATAAGCGGTGATGTCATGAGGTTTCTCATATGTAAGGTTGTGCATGAAGTGTATTTGTACATTGGGGAAACCGGAGCCTCAATGGGAGCGGTTGAGAGTGTCACGGGAGCTGAATTATTCAAACAGATTCATCGGTATCACTCAAAGGCTTCTTGTCTACTAGTCATATTTACACAAACACTGCTATATTTAAACATATTTCAACATGGATACGCAGGTACAATATATACTTGAGGCGAACAATGACCGCAAAACCAAGTGGGGAGGTACACAAAGAAATACAAACACATTCGCATAAACCTCCTCGCATGTGCAAACAGACACACAAAAAGTATGAGAATAAATGGTGTTGGCTTTCTTTCCGTCGTGCAAGGGCGCGTTAGTGCTGGAAACTCGATCTCGCTCAATAATTCACAGTAACACTGGAGTCCAATGCCACTCACTATTGATGGGTCTAAATTTCAATGATGACATCACAGCAAAAGGTACAATTTAATAGTCAAAGTCAGGTAAAACTAAATTGATTGGAAAGGTGTACTTTTTAGGTTATATACTGTATGAAACATAATTGTGGGGTTCAATGTCGTGTAATCCAGAATCTTATTTGTAGTCTTTATTAGTGATAAAGGATGCTGCGCGATAATGATGATGGAAAAATGACACAGTAGCAATCGATCATGGTATTGCATCCTTAAACAAACTTTGTCTCCATTCCCTTAATTGAGCCAGAGGGTGCATGTACAGAGGGGCATAAATCTGTCGCGGCTGTTCCAAAGTAGCCAAGTCGCCATCAATAATGAACGCCAGCGCCTCGTGCGTGACTAATTCTCACACATCACATGCTTTCTGACATCACAGCAAAGAGCCTGGTCCTGGCCAAAGTGTCTCATGAATACAGGAGAGCAGTGAACTGAGGTCATAGACTTGTCCAAATCACAAGCTGTTTCTTAAGGAGATCTATTAATAAACATTAATAATAAAAGATTAGCTGCTTGATAATGTTATTGTGGTCCTGAGATATAATCTGTAATTAAGACCTAAGTAGCTAAATGTAAATACAAACTGTTGTGGTTATGAATAAGAGGTAGAACACAATGTTGAATCAATTTACTAAGTTGCCTCTGTGCATTGCTTTGGCATGTAGAAAACATATTACTCTACCCTGGCAATGATGGCACCTTTGTTGACTGCTAACAAAGTGGCACTTTCATTACAGCTGATCTCAGGATGACCGAATTGAAGCGCTGACCAAATGTCCTGAGGGCAGGGAAACAAACAAACAAAACGGCAACAGGCTATTAACTGCTTATTAGGTGCATTGGCATTAAGGCGCTGAGACATTAAAGCAAGCCTAGTACAATATTTACAGTATATTAGCCTCAACTGGAACCTTGGACAATGTTATCAGTCTAATTAATAAATATAATGTACTTACTTAAATTGGTGTCGCGGAAACATGTTCATTCCTATTCATGTAGCATGTTTGCAAAGAAGCACACAGTAGTCCTCTACTTCCCTTCAAAGAACGCTTTAGTTTTTAAAATCAGAGCTTTTTAGAGCATTTTCTTTTGTTTTGCCCTTAACATATATAGGGTTCAGGTGGCTCTGTGCTTAGCACTCCTCAAAGTCGCCTTGCGCCTCCAGGCTCTGGGTTCGATTCCCGCCTCGGTTTCAATGTGCACTGAGTTTACATGTTCTCCATTTGCTTGGTGGGTTTTCTTCTGGGTACTCACACACAGTCCGAAGACATGCAGATTGGAGTGTATGTATGTGCCCGACGATAGATTGGCAGTCCATCCAGGGTGTACCGCGCCTCATGCCCTAAGTCTCCTGGGATAGGCTCCAGCCCCCCTGAATACAGGCTAAAGCGGTACAGACGATGTGTGAGTGATAGGGCTCAGGATTGTGCAGTAAAGAGTAACATATCTTTTTTTTTTCAGCACAACATAGGTAATATGATGAACTGAATTTTTTTAACTATACAAACAAGACTGACCAAAAAAAAATATTGGTGGTAAAATTTCCATGTTATAAAAGGTAATGATAACTTTTACATGACATATCCAAAAACCCATACCCATACACGGGGAAGGCTTCCATGTAAGCACATGCATTTTTGAATCATTGTTGACCTATTTTTGTTTTGTTCAATTCTTTAAATGTAGGTCAGCTAGCATTTTGATTAGGATTAGCCTACTGATATACATGATACGCTAAATATTATTTTACAACCATTACTAGCTAGCTATTTTTTACTACCCTGGCTAATGTTAACCATTAAAAACGTGTACGCTTTGGTCAAAAGTTTGTGCACCACTTACCATCATACACACTTGTACTTGTTGAACAGAATGTTCTAGATTTTGCCCCGCTTTGCTTTTTTAATGACCTCTGCTCATTTGGGAAGGCTTTTCACTAGATTTTGATAGGATGGCTGTGGTGTTCATTTAGGATTAAGACCATTGATGTTGGCATTGATTTCAGGCAGTGATATTGGGTGAAGAGGGCAGGCAGGGTGCAGTGAGTGTTTAGTGGGCTTGAGATCACTCGAGTTCTTTTACACCAACCTTCACAGAACTCGATTTCTGTACAGAGGCATTGTCATGCTGGACCAGGCTTGGGTTTCTTAGATTCAGTGAAGAGGAATTGTACAACCACAACTGACTTATGAGACTCCCTTTATTTCTCTATATAATCTGTTGCTATAATAATGCATTCATCCCAACGTTTCAATAGTACTTGGATACCATCAAGGTAGAAAGATTTCTCAGTGTACTGGAGTCTTGATGAAAATGATGAAACACTGGCCTCCCAGGAACTCATTTAATGGCCCAAACATGTGGAAACCACTTGTATCGGGATCAGCATTGTACAGGAGATGTGGCAATGCCTTTGCAGCCGAGTTCCTGTAATGTGCAAGTGGTGATTGTGGATGCTTGTGTGTACAGTTCCCACAGACAGATGCGTCTTTCCCCAAGTTATCTGTCTATTATCTCAGTACACCGGAGCCATCATCGGGCTGCCTGCTTCTCATCTGGAATGCTGGCCCCCCAGGAACTCCTTTAATGGCCCAAACATGTGGAAAATGGCTTGAAGCGAGGTCAGGACTGTAATGAAGATGTGGCAATAACTCTGTAAATGATCCTCTACCGTGCAAGTGATGTTTTGTTGAATAATTGCGTTTACAGTTCCCACAGACAGACGTGTCTCTTCTGCAAATTGACGACAAGTTATCTGTTGATTTTCATGGGGGTTCCATTGTACTGTGCTTGGTCTTCTGTAAATGTCTATTAATTTTATTAACAAGATTTGAATGCCTAGTAGAAGGCTTACCTGTTAATGTGTTGTATTACTTAAATAAAAGTTAAATGGATCCAGGTGACTAGGAAATATGTTTTTGAGAGTAGCATGTGCTTTGGTCAGGTGCAACCCAGTTAGGATTGTTTTTAACTGAACTCCTGCACATTAGCAGTGTGACAGAAACCTGTCAGTGAGAGTATAAGCTATTAGCATGACCGTAGATTTCTCTGGCAACTCAGCTCTGGATTAACCTGCTCTTTGTCAACATGCACGCAGACAATCTTACCTGGGGTCTTACACCCTCCTTATCTTAATTGTCATATCAACTGTCCTTAGTTAGAGATTAGCCTAATAAGTGTATCTATTATATTCATGAACATGAGGGAAAACAGAGGTTAATGTAAATTAATGACACCTCACAGCAAAGCAATTACAACTTAATTATAGCTTTTGTCAGGCAAATGACACAAATGGTAGATTCAGTCTGTGACCTAAAGCTACAGTAAGTAAAGCTCCACCCCAACTGTTTGCACAGCCTCTACAACATTTCAGCCTTTTATTATCTTTTTGTTATGACCATTAAAAAAAAAAAAAGTGAGACCATCAATGCAGCGTAGAATAAAGTAGAGGAATGTGCAGAATGTGTCTGCTGTGTGTGACTTATACAGCTATGACAGAAGACATCCATCATGTGTCAAGAAACAACATATCAACAACTAAAAAAAAAAAAAAGTCCACATCTCAGCTTTACATTTCTGTAAGCAGATTTCCAGTACTGTACTTATGGGTGGGGGGGTGGGGGGGACAAAACATGCCCATATTGGGAGTTCGTCCAAACTGAAAGCTGGGTGGTAACCGTACATTCCAGGGCTGTGTTTTATATGAATTGGGATGGGTCTGAGCAACTTCACAGGCTGTAAACCTAATCACAAATTTGGAATCCTATTTAATCCATTACATGTGTCTCAGAGAAATTTTAGCAGTCTTGCTTAATGTGTTAGGAATAACTTATAATGATTATTGAGTCAGTGACTCAAACATATGTGAACACCAACATTAATTCATTTGCTAAAATATCAGCAATTTGTCTCTCATGGAAAAAAAAAAAAGGATCCTCTGGTTTTCGACATATTATGACCCCAAGCCATTGGAACATGGACTCGGTTAAATATTTGAGGTTTGAATATTTTTTTCACAAACTAAACCGTGCATTTTTTTTTCCTCCCCATGTGACACACATATCTAGGGTTTAAACCAGATAAATTCTGGTCATTGTAAAGGGTGATAAACTCATGTTGCTGATTTCTTTATGTACTCATTCTGACGTGTGTATAGTGTGTATTCACATGGCCTCTTTTACCACCACCCACAAGCTCATGAGAAAAACAAGGCATCTGCCGAAAGCTGCCATCAGTGGCTGCCCACACACGGGCAAAAAAATAGAGAGGAAAAAAAAAGGGGTGAAAAGAACAATGTGAAGGTGTTGCTGGCTGACGCCGCTGTAAGCCAGTGTGGCTCAGGTGAGGCGGGTGCTCCTTTCAGGTCGGTCGTCTGCACTCTTCCCGTCATACTCATGAGAAACTCCCAGCATGCCTTCAGGGCCATCTCTCGCCGGTAACAGGTAAGCCTGTTGACACATGTCAAATCCCTCTTCTTTTTCATATGTGTGTGTGTGTGTGTGTGTTTTCTTTTTGGTTCCCCTCCTCTCCTCAAAGTTTTCGTGAACGTCGTGCAACGCCCTGTCTAAACCGCAGACATCAGAAAAACCGCCCGAGTGAAGCCGGGACTTGTTTGATTGCGCTGCCTCGCAACCTGGGCTTGCACACACACCCTCCTCTCCACCTCACAAGAACGTACACACACACCTCAACCGACGTCAACAATGCCACATGTCCTTCACCTAACAATCCCCGAGGCCTGATCCGGCCTGGGCCAAAGCCATAGCTAAAAAAAAAAAAAATGGTGAGATGCTGATGGATGAAGGAGCGCGTGGATTCCTAGGACAGGTGTCGGATGCAGGGACTATTTGATCATTTTACATGTGCAGAGCGAGCAGGAAGATGGAGAAAACTGAGGTGCCAAAGGTTAGACGTGCTCTATCGTCACTTTAAAAGAAAAAAGAAAATAATCAAGGCACAGCACCAAAATGTGACCAAAATGTTAGAAAAATTAAATAAACATAATCACCTGCCTTTAAAAAATATCATTTTGGGCAAATTTTTATTATTTGAAGTTATTATCCAGATGTTTCACAGAATAAAATGCTAACGCTGCAAAAAGAAAAAAGAAAAACCTCGGGAAAGCACAGTGAGTCAGTGCACCATTTCTTCACAGAGCTTCGGCTAGCGAGTCACGACTTAAAGGAAGAGTGTGGAAAGCTGTTAATCAACACAAACACATGCTGCTGTTCTCACCAACATGTTTCACTACAACTACAAGCTGGAATCAGTTTCAGTGTTGTACACTGATCTGTGCCTTGTCTTCTACACACTGATCGCTGATTCACGTGACTACCAGGGCAAGGGATTATAAATTCTAGCACTGCCTTGGATAAAGGACATCTTCCTTGGAGGCACCAGTTGGTCCAGTCTAGGCAGCGCTGCATCAGATACATGTAAACAAGGCTGTCTTGTATTTCCTGTTGCTTTGCATGACAGCCTCTTGGCAGCTTCACACTAGCCTAGCTGCAGCAATGCTTGGCTGATGAAGCGGAGGAACTTGCTAGAAGAGGGGATGGGAGGGCAGCCAGGAGGCCAGAAATAGGGAACACACCACCCTGATTTCTAGAACTGTTAGGCACTCGAACAAAACCACAACGCTCTCAAGAGATCCTGTGTAAATATTCTGTCACATACAGTAACAGGACCTCTAAATTGTTATCTGGTGAAAAAAAAAAAAAAAGATGGGAATTTACAATACCAACCATGTCAGTAGCTTTAACAGCATAGCTTCGAGTGAGGTTCTGAAAATAGTGGCATCGTTTCTGTGCGTACATGCACGTGACGCTTCATTGTCCATGCCAAGCCATTTGTCTAACTTACCTTACCCTGCATAGCTCAGGTCCTGTATATTTTAGCGCTGCTGTTTTATAGTGAAACAAACCAACAGATGCATGTGATAGTATTTATTCCAGTTGGTAAAGGTGACAAAAGAAGTTGGTAAAAGAAGCTAAATAGGGCCCACTTTACCCACCAGCCAAATCACCTACATGCTCTCCTGCAGCTCCATGTAGGGCAGCAGGTGTGTAGCACAGAACTCTGGGCCCTATATGTAGGCACTCTAATTGGCATTGAGTTTAATCATATATGAAACAGTGTATCACTATTAATATTTATGAAAACAGTAACGGACTTCATTAAGAGAGAATACAACAAAACTCATGCAATATTATGTCAAATACAGCAGTCATGCAGGAGCCGTGGAATAAAGCATACATTCATATAAAGCTCAGAGTCAAGTCACAAAATAGATTTTAAAAAAGGTAATATACATGCATTTAACTGTATAGTCAAAAATAAATTGACACTAATGAGGAAAACACAAATCAATAATAATAATAATAATAATAATAATAATCACAGCACTACTACTACTACTACTACTACTAATAATAATAAATAAATAAATAAAAGGAGAAAGTACAGTCAAAGAAGAATCATTATTCTCATTTCTCACTTCTCTCTCTCTTAATCATATTTGTTAGCCTTGAGTGTTCTTATAAATATAAAAAGTGCTCCATGATTAAACTTAACTTTACACCATGTAAATATTAATATGTATTTCCTTAATTGGATAATACTGTCACTGCCATCACTCACTCTATTAATGCTCCAGCTAGTGTGCTGCAGTCTGTAAATTCATTTGAATGTCGAGTTTTTTACTTAATTTATTAAATCTGTTCAACAATGTTATGACTGTTCCAATTATTATCCCTTATCTTGCGTTTGATTGTTGTTGTTGTTGTTGTTTTGAATATGAAAGCGTGAGAAATTGAATGTGAGAGTGTGGAAATATGAGTGAGACCGTGATATAGTGGTTAGTGTGATAGTTAGCAGACCCGGTAAATATTACATATTATTACATAAGGTGGAAATTTACTAGCCACGTTGGCAGCTTTAACGGACATTGTGGCAGATGTAGTGTAGGTAAGACATTGGTACAGTAGGTATTACGAAAGGGTAACACAAATTTCTCTTCTGCCTCCAAGGCCCAGCCGAGTGAGATGTTTTGTAAATCTAATAGATGTCTTAATGATTTTCCCCCAAAAAATATACACAAGTCCATGCACGAAAAAAAAAAAATCCAATTCATCAAGAATAAACCAATAATGCAGCCCTCACTACAATTAATGAACAACAGAAACAATGCAGTATTACTTTTTTATTCGATTAAAGACATTACATGATGGCTTGCCCTCACACACGATATATTTTCTCAGAACTCATGCTGAAGGAGACTTTGGGTGATTACAGGTGTAGTGTGGCAGGAGGCAATAAATCAACAGGGTTGCCAAGAAATCTTGGCAACAAGCATCCTTAAATGAGAAATGAAAATGTGTACACAGGAACACGGCATGATCTTTTATTGTATTATCTAAACAGAACATGGTGTGCCAGTGCCCTCTGCTCCAGGCAATCACTTGCATCACTGGGCACACAGCAAACCTGCAACACACACCATACCCTTTAGGCAACGCAACGGCAGCACCTGGTGACAATTTCAAAAGTACTTTTTTTATGATCTGCTCTAACAATACATCAATATGTATGATTATCCAGTTCTCTTATCCTGGACTGGGTGACAAATAAATGTGAACGTTTTTGGTGACAAAACTGTTTAAGCCTTGCGCTTAAGACTCAGAAGAAGTCTTTCAGCCATCAAGGCGAGCATTCGCTTGGGATGAAAAATCATCTTTCAAAGGAATACATGTAATCATGCTCTAGTTAAAGAGAAACTTCAAGCAGCTATATCTACACAACCATGCCCTTGATATCCCTGTTGCTCCCATCATAATCCTGCCTCCCTCAAGCTATAACTCCCTCTGGGTCTGGGGATGCACAGTCTGTAATTGTGGAGTAGCCACAGCACATAGGGATATAAATATCCATTTCTCCTATTCCTGTGAAAATAAGAAACAAGAATAAGAAACAAGAGATCCTTTTTGTGGCGTATTCCAGGTTATTCTCAGACCCTGGCACCTACAATATCCTGAGTACTGCCTCTATGAATATGCTGCGCTTAACTAACATGTTTAGCCCAGGTTAATAGACAGACAATATCTCCACACCGGTCTTCTTCTTTGACTTTCGGCTGTTCCCTTTCAGGGGTCACCACAGGCGAATCATCTGCCTCCATCTAACCCTATCCTCTGCATCCTCTTCTCTCACATCACCTAACTTCATGTCCTCTCTCACTGCATCCATAAATCTCCTCTTTGGTCTTCCTCTAGACCTCCTGCCTGGCAGTTCC
>JAQQZT010000006.1:5751920-5769631 GCA_030068275.1 Clarias platycephalus
TTTTTGCTTGATATTCTGTCTCTATCCTGTACCATAAACCTATGATAAAAATTATAAACCCTTCATTTCTTTGTAAGTGGGCAAACTTAGAAAATGTGCAGGGGATCAAATACTTATTTCCCCCACTGTATGTATATATATATATTCGGTTCAACGGGTCCTAATGCATCAAAGGCTACACATGGGAAGTTTTGAGCTGTACAGTAGGTGAAAAAACCCACTGATGTCTGCTGAAACAGAGATGCCCATGATCTCATTTGAACCAAAGTTTCCAAAGAAACAGACTCCCTTGCTGAGGTCTGAATATACTCTGCCGACACAGCCCCCATATTTCTCTCCATGATCTCCCCTTACACATATCTATCAACAGCAGCGACTAACGGCTGTTTATATAGGCAAGGAAAGGAAAATCCTAACCACCAAATCTAAGCAAAAGGTATGCAGACTAAAAATTTGGCATCTAAAAGAAGCTAGATGCTGATTTATGTTTTAGGGTTATTTGTCGTGACTGGCATATTGGTTTCGCTGTTGTTGAAGCATATGCATGTTTATAAATGTGGGGCACTGTGGCGCAGCTTGGTTGGAAGGTCCTATGGCTCCCAGAGTGACTTGAGACAAGTGGTGACAGCATGTAAAAAAGAATTCCAATAAATTACAATGAAATACCCATTTGTAACATTTGTAGGTTGTTATATATGTAGTACAGAATGAACCGAAAAACAGGCATCATTGCTAATCAGCTCATGATTTTATAAGGTTCACTCCAAAGGAACTCTGCTAAGGAGCACATTCACATAGATGATACATCTAGAGTGTGTACAATGTGCACACACGTGGGTGGCACTGGACATGCACAAGTCTCCGTAAATAGACCAGGAGCAACCCTTCTATTTCTCCAGCCCAGATTTCCTTTTCTGAGGTCAGTGCAGGGGATAGAAGTGCTGTGCTGCAAGCCTCTAGTCGCCACGACAGACCGCAGCAGCTCCTCCCGGCACACTTCAAGGAGTCGACAGCACTGACCGAATGGATAGTCCTCCAGCTAAACCTCACTCTTGCCCTGGAGACTCGCTGGGGCTGCCGCAGCCAAGGCATGCTCTGCTGCAAGCCAAGGAATTGAGTATACTGGTCAGACAAAGGCACGGGAGGCAAATCCAACTCGTTTATTCGTATTTATTTATATATCTTGGTGGTTTTGCGCTTGGCGTCCCAGACTTACAGACCCCAGGGCGTATATATTCTCACCAGCAACATGGACACGGACAGATGAGAAAGACTTTATTATTTATTACTGGCACGGCTAAGAGTGAACCGGTTGACTAGTGTAAAAATTCCATATGGGTAACGAGACATGCTGACTGTTTAAATAGCGCCACCATACTGTAAGCTATACGTGACAAACAAGGAACGTTTCATCCTTGAACGATTTTCTGAAAATCATAGCAGCCGAGATACCACAATCAGAAGATATGATATCTTCCGGTGCAGTGCACAGATCACCCATGTAGCTGTTTCCCCGTGTAATGACCTCACTGTCAGCTAAGCGTATGGAACCAATTTAAACACATTTCCCTCGCTTCCTGTGCGAATTGCTCCACATCTGGGCACACCTCCAGCTCAATCACAAGCACGTCCTGCATATCGGCATACGATGGGGGAGCAGGAAGCTCGAGAGTCCGATGTTGATGAAAATGTGCTAGATCTGCTCGAAGGTTACACATAGCGGATGGGGTAGTCCCAGTGTCAAAACGCTCCGCCCAGAGCGTTACACAGACCTTCTGTTGGACCACTTAGATGGCTGCAGACATCAGAATGTCACTGGTGATCTGCACTTCCTGCGTTCAGGGGCGTTGATTAATATCATAGAATTTCAATCAATTGTTTTGACCAAACGTTTGTGGACACCTGATCTTGACACTCAAACGTGGTCCGTGTATGCCGCAGTGATGTTCAACCGGCAAATAAATAAATATAAAAACAACCAAGGGGTGTAATGGACCTGTGTTAATGTGTAGAGACGATTAAATTGTAATATCGCACAAGCCTGGTCTGTTGTTGATCACTCAGATTGCTCTTTCCTGTCAGTGTAGGTGTTTTTTTTTTTAACACAATTGTTGAGTGTCGAAACCTACCAGACGTTCTGGCGATAGCTGGAGATCTGGCTTACATGACTATGAATGATGCAAGAGTCTGAGTGGGATTAACATGTCTGTGATTTTCTGTTTACAAATTAAAGAGGAATACTACATGGTAGTAGGTAGCAAGAACTTTAAAAGAAAGGATGGAAGAATATGAGCTGCCAGAAGTATAAGGCCTATAAAAGAATATCAGGAAGAACAACACATGTAAATGAAGGATGAGTTCTTTAGCTTGAGTGACATTTTTTTGCCTGTGGGTCCACACACACTCACACACACACACACATGCACATACAGACAGATCTCCATTCTTTAGCCTGCTCCCACAGGCCCCTCTGGTCAGGTCTGTTGCCAAACCCAGACTCAGTGCTGGGAGGGCGGCTGCACGAAGCCTCAGCTTGCTGCTACACACACCGTGGCTTCAAGGAACAGCACTCTCAGCAGCTGGCAAGGCTGCCATGGAAAATTCAAACGCATCAGTAGAGGTGCCAAGGAGGTGTGAACTCAAAGCAGTTTATACGACCGTTCACATTTTTGACGTTTTGCATATTTCTTTAAAACGTTTAAGAATCAGGAAGCAGACGCCGAATAAGCCACAGGTCGTATTTCAAAGGAGTCAGGTACAGTATGACTGGTAACTTTCAGCATTCCTCATGGCATCTTGCCCAAGTTTTTCTCATCAGTTGTAGCCTCATTTACAGAAAAAAGAAAAGGAAAAAAAAGCAGCACAACAATGCACTGAGTGCCTTATGACAGTAAGACAAAACACTGTGTAAGTAGGTCTACTTACCTACACAATCCACACTGGTAGATAATACAGACAGCGATTAAAGCGATTTTGAGCAGTGCAATTATCTCATAATATATGACATCCCTGATCTGGCAAATTGATTGACGTACTCATGGCTGACATTTCACCTGATGCTCTACTGCTTAATAACAGGCTGTCCCATCAGTGATGGGCCTAATGTGTTTATTTACCCTGTAATCGCGCACCTTTGACTCCACTCTAATGACAGAGCTCTCAGGCAATACTGTTGGATCACGGCGAATAAGGAGATCGTTAGACTGGGACTGAGGAACGTTGGACGCACGGAGAAAAATCTAGATTGATGTCGATGATGTTTAGACGTCTGGCTCTATAATGGTTCTCTGACACGTTTTTATATACTGAAAGCAAATCTACTGTAGGTAATCTGGCGTTTAATTGAAGCCCAGTTTCGTCCCAATTTGAATATAAGTTTACGGTTTCTTTTTTAAATCAGCGAAAGCTATTTCGAAAGAGTCAACCCTCGATACCAACATGATAAAAGCCACATGATTTTTCGTTTTTTTTTTTTTTTTTTACAAAAGTTTTTTAATTAAGCGCAGGAACGAATTATCTGCGTTAACATTATTTCTTATTGCAAAATTTGTATCGCAATACATATTTCTGCCTCGAATTAACAGAACATCAAACTGTGGCGCGCGTCTTAAATCGACCACTGGACCGAATTTGTTGAAACTTTTGCAGTACTTAGATATCTGCCTGAAGTTTAACCCGCACCATAAGTGAAATCATGTTGAGAAAACTAATGTTATGAACATGATGTTATGTGCCAGATTTAATAATCTCCTTTAAAATAAGCTACTAATAAGCTACTTGCTCAATGTAAACACACACCTGCACCAATAGATATTAATTAGAAAAGCTCAACTGAATATGTTCCTGGGATTAATTCATATTTTCACTGCTGAACAGAGCCGAAGTGGTATAAGTAAATTTTAATGAGCTGGAGTCACTTTTTTAGACAAAAATTAATCTTTATCTGATCTACTTTTTTGATTTCGCATCTGTGATTGATTCTCTGATTACTGAACAGGGAGTGTAAAAAGCTGTTTCGAAATAGTCAACACACAATACCAACGTTGCCTTCGGCATGTACTTAAAAGCTCATGGTTTTTTTTTGTAATATAAGTCATATTTTTGGGTGGATGGAACGACTTACATTCATTTACATTATTTCTTATTGATAAATTTGTATCGCAATACATATTTCCGCCTTAAAAACTCGAATTTACAGAACAAATACAATTTCTACGCCGAGGTTCCATTGTATTTTGATTGTTCATCTGTAATCCTGTAGCTCTTATTTTACTTTGATTTCCTTATATCGTACTTGGGCAGCGCAGTGGTGTAGTGTTTTTTTGTAAGTCGCTCTGGATAAGAGCGTCGGCCAAAATGAAAATGTTACCTGAAATAATATCATTACTGCTTACATTAAAGCTGAACAGCTTATTTTTAGTTTTAACCTTTTAACTATTTCTTAACGCTCTTTTCCCATCAACGACAGGTGCTTCTACATAAAAACAGGAACATCCTGATCATTAAGCTGCAAGATGTAGCATTCTATGCGGAAAAGCATTCCAGTCAGCAGTGATGAGTTCACCTTAAAGGTCTACGCCTACATTCACAAGAATTTTTTATCACAAGTCTCCAGTGTGACATGAACACTCCTTGTATTATAAACTAACATCAGACAATGATGTAAATATCTGGTGACGTGCAGTTAGATACCTTATGATATACTATAAATGTGTGTTCATGAGGGCATTTTATAAACCAATGGAGGGTAAGATTAGTCCTTTAATGTCAGCTGTTGTATTGTGTAATGTTACTCAAAAATGACATACTAACACTGTGATGAGGTTCATTGTTAACTATTGTATTGATGGCGTAAAATAGTTTCAAATTTATTAGCAAAAAAATGCACACAAAAATCTCATATATTCTACAGCTGTGCAATTCAAAACGATATAAACATCAGAGGGTTAAAGGGATTATTCAGTGGAGTAAAAGTAACAGCATTTACATACACATAATGTGATGAGAACTCACAGGATTGGGACTAAACTTTGTGTGGCCATAAGTAAAACCACTTGTTTTTTTTCACAGGTGAGACTTAAATTTGGATCAATAGAAAAGAGTCCTGTGGTCCGATGAGTCCGGATTGAGCCAAGAAGAAGGGAGGCACATGAAGGCCATTGTACAAGCCTCTGGAGGCAGTGTTATGATCTGGTGTTGCTTCAGTTGGTCAAGTCTAGACTCAGCAAGATTATGTGGCAAAAAATGAAGTCGGCTGACGACCTGAATGTACTGAAAGGCTGGAGTTTTTCTTCCCTAATGGCACGGGTGTATCCCAGGACTCAAATAGTGAGAAAGTAGTTCTGGGAGCATGAAAAATACTTTTTCGTACATGAACTGACCATCATATCGTGTTCTGTAATCAAAGCTAAAGGTGACTTTATACTGTAAATAAAATTACTTAATTAAGATGTGTAGTCAAAATGTACATTTCTTTTTATTTGTCAAATAAAAAGCATGCAGTAGCGTAGTATCTGAGGAGTCCTCTATAGACATAGAAAAGTGTAAAAAAAATATATAAATTGGGATTTCAAATTTAGATTTTTTAAATCCATAAGTAGGCCTATGTGTATTGTGCAATAAATACAATCTCAAAAATATAGTAATATTTTGCACAGAGACAGGATTGAGTCATAAAAGTGCTCTTCAAAGTGCTCAAAAATGACCGAAACCTGTGAAGAGATTACTCACGACTGGTTTTGAGCTGTTAGTGTCGGAGGTGGCCGGTGTCTGTGATGTAGCAGAGGCATGAGTGTAACAGAACTAGAAGGAGTGGAGAGTGGATTAGAGGTTATTTTGGTTCTTAATGGCATGCAGGTAGAAACTGTTCTTCAGCCTCAGAATGCTGTCTGCCTGAGGGTAGTCTGTCCGATTGTGGTCTGTGATGATGAGAAATTGGTGTAACGTGAGTTTATGGAAGAAGTGAAAAATAACGTAATGGAAATGTATTTGCGTCTCATGCAGTACATGTGTAATTCAGCAATGTAGACCTCACGAAAAATGTGATTACGACGCTGAATTGACCTGAGAGCAGAACATAACAAAAAATGGTAATGAAAAAGGAAAATAGAAAAAAGGAAAAAAACACTTTCCCTGAGGTATTTACGAAATGATTTAAAGTCTTGCTGAAACAAGACATCACGTCATAATTAATGATTTTGATACAGTTGGGATCTTTATCTTCGGCCTTGTTGGCATCGTTCATGCGAGAAATAAAACAGCGTGCTCTGGAGGGAGAATCAACTTGTGACTCTAACACGAGTTCTTGCGTGTGGTATGGAATCGCTCCGGTCCATGAGGTCACTTTTATAAGGCTAAAAAACGCGATGACGTCAAGCTCCAGGAGCACAATAATTACAGGTGCAGACGACAGAGTCTGGGGTTCTGCGGTCAGTCGGGCCAATGATTCATCCGGATAAGAAGCTGGCCTGCACGCAAGCTGTAATGCTGTGTGCTTTTTGGCCAAGACGTGCGCGCAACCAGACCGTGCCGACCTGGCTACCTATGACAGCTCGTCAGAAATCATTTGATGTCAAATCAGGCGGAACTTACAGCTAATCAAACAGGTCTTTTATTTCTGTCTGAGCAAGATGCCTTACAAGACGGCGTGACTGAGAAGAAAAGGAACTAGGCGACTAGAAGTCCTTTCAGCATTGTGTGTGTGTTTATACTGTTGGTGATGGTAGGTGTACAAAAAGAAAAAATCCAGTCACCTAGATGCAGTGATGCATGGGAGACATTGCTCTGGCCCTGTTTGATCTCCACAGGAGGGTTTAAGGAATGGCTCCTCTCTAATCTTCACTGTCTGTAAATGAAGGGCCCTTCAGACAGACGCTTGGCGGGGACGTAAACACTGAAGGAGACACACCAGTGGCACCAGTGTAACATGCTCTTACGCACAAGCTCACAAACACACGCAGGTGTGCATAAAAACGCACTGGATATGGAACGCGGTTTAGCCCGAATAGCTTTCAGAAGGCATGGGATAAGCGTAATTTGTATATATATATATATATATATACACGCACACATAAAAGCTCAAATGTGCACACTCCTCCATAACAAAAGGAAAGACGCCACGTTATACCGTGCTTATTAAAATGTTTTTTGTTTGTGTCATGGCGTCTTTATTTACTTCGGTGTAGGTGCTGGGGGTGGGTGGATTGTCTGGCTTCGTGCGTGTGCTGTCTCTCGTTCTGTCGGCGTATTTAAAGTGGCTCGGCATTCCAGAGAGTTTTTTTTTTTCTTTAGAAGATCTTTGAAGTGTCGCGCCATAACTTAGGTGTGGCGAAGCACATAGCTTTAGGCTGACTGCAATCGCCAGAAAACTGAGCCAACGTGTTGCTCAGATCAAATTCAACTGAGTACATTAAGCTGTGAGAATGCACCTATGAAAAAGAGATTTTGACTGTTTTATTTAAAAAAAAAGAAAAAAACAATATGTGTGTGAGTGAAAGAGTGTGTGTGTGTGTGTGTGTGTGTAGTCTGATCATGCTTCCTGTCTCCGTTTCTGCCGGCCCACATAGACAGTGAGAGAAGTCTGGGCGGACTGCAGGCCACATAACATTTCAGTGCTCTTGCAGAGTGATGTGTTCACTCCCTCCCTCCCTCCCTCCCTCTCTCTCTCTCTCTCTCTCTCTCTTCCCTCCTTCTCCTGCCCTTCAAAGCTTCGACATGTCATCTCCCACCACAAAAACAGAGGTGGGAAGACTCACTGGCGCTACTGCTGCCTCAGGGCGTCTGGCACTAAAGCTGCCTGCAAATACTGCAAGCAGAGGAGGGGAATGAAAAAAATAATAATAAAAAAAAAAAAATACAGGGTGTGTGTGTGTGTACAAGGCTCTTAAATCCTACGGCACCAAACCGTGGTGGAGCGCATGTCCGTGTGAGTGTGAGTGTGCGAGCGATAGGTGGCAATCAAGGTGAAAGACATGGAATCGTCAGAGGACAACTATGTAGTGCAAAGTTGAAAACATTTTGAAGATGCACTTCCTGGTTTGATGCACCAATTTCAGAAACACACACACCATGAAATCGTGCATGTCGAGATGTCCGAGATGTGAAATATGAAATATTAATATGTATATGTAAATATTTGCATAAAATTGTGTTTAATCACAACTCAAGACATAATTATAAATGATAATCATAATAGAACTGTGTAGTTCATGTTTGTGATCATGACTGGGGAGGGGAGGGTGGGGGGGCACTCTGGGATAGGGGTGGCATTTGAAGCTCTAACACTACCTGAAGGGACAATTAAGCTTGTGGCTTTTGCATTTCCCAAAGAAGACAAAGTATACACAAAGTAAGCAAATTTTCCCACTCGAAGCAGAGTACACACACTCTCAGGACATTCCTATGAAAACTTACGCAAATCATGTAGCAGTTCTGGAGCTACTGAAAGATACGTGAGATCCAACGAAAACAGCATTGTGTAGCGGTACGGCTTCCAATGTTTTAAAGCTCTTGTTCTCTGCTCAACACATACTCTAGCATACTATTTTGCTGTCATTTTTATAGTGTTTTCTTTATTTATAATGAAAAAAAAATCCTGAACGTAACATAAATCCCATTACTCACTCCTGATAACTGCTTTATACTGGTCATACTGGGCATGAGGGATGGGACTTCAATCCATCGCCCGTCCATATCTTTCAAGAAAAATCCATTTGCAATTAAACATGGCATCTTGAATTCTGTGAACAAAGATTCATTTGTTGTGAGAATAAACCATTCTGGGTTTTTTTTTTTTTTTTCTCGTGGTTTGCATGGAAGCCAGGAGACCCAACTGTAGCCTGCACAGTTTGTCAGCCATAACAAGTCAAGGAATTTACATTTACATTTAGGCATTTGGCAGATGCCCTTATCCAAAGCGCCTTTTTTTTTTTTTTCTCTCATTATACACCCGAGCAGTAGGTGATCCTGGGATTTGAACCTGTAACCTTCCGAACCATAGTCCACTGAGCTACCCCTGAATTTAGGTTGAGAAATCTTCTTAAATGCATAGTTGTAACACTCATGTAAATATTATGATTCTTTTCCAACACCTAAGCTACGGTATCACAAGCTAGTAAGATAAGACCAACCAACAAATCGGCACAATACCAAGACGCGCCTTGAATGTTTTATTCATATTTCTAAAGACTTACATTGCTGATATAAGATAAGACTGATACGATCATAATAAACTAAATGAGCCAGCTAATTCTTGTCTTATCAGTTTTCAGAATAACAAGCTTGCAGCTAGTCAACATGCTCCACTGCTAGTCTTTGGAGTCAAATTTTGATGTGCTTTTAGAGAAAATTGCTAGATATTTTTTAACAAATTGTCAAAGTTGCACTTTTACTCTTATTTGTCTATATAACAAATATTTTAAAAAATTCTCGTAAGATTATTGTTGGGTAAAGAGTTTGTTGATGTGTTAAGTTTACCATGTTTAAGTTTTATATAATGAAGTGAAATAACTTTTCTAGTGGTGGCATGGTGGCTAGCGCTGCTGCCTCGCACCTCCAGGTTTGGGGGATTGAACGTCTGTCTGTGTGTGTGAGACGGGTGAGTTTCCAAATATGTGTTGTAGGTTGATTGGCATATTCGAATTGCGCATAGTGTGGAGTGTGTGGGTGTGTGCTTGTTCCCTGCAATTGGTTAGCTCCCCATCCAAGGTGTCCTCTGAGTTCCCTGGGATATGCTGCAAAATAAAAAATGTGATTTTTTTTTTTAAAGGGTATTTTATTATAATAGACAGCACGGTGGCTTAGTGGTTTTGAACCGTCGCCTTCCACCGGCATGGTCCGGGTTCAATTCCCGCCTCGGGTCTGCGCACATGGAGTTTGCATGCTCTCCCCGTGCTTGGTGAGTTTCCTCCGGGTCCTCTGGTTTCCTCCCATAATCCAAAGACATGCAGATTAAGCAAATTGCCGTTCCCAAATTGCCCGTAACGTGTGTGAAAGTTGACCAGCGCTTCTACCAGGGTTGTGAAAATGGGAATACAATGGACGGATGGATCTGATTATATTAGTCCATTACATTCTGTCCATTACATTCTGATTAAATTAAACTGAACATCTTTAATTAGATCTAATTTTAAATGTAGTCAAATATATGTAGTAGATTCTTATTTTAAGATTGCACTAATCCATAAGATTACCCCTTTTCCTAAATATCTTATTTGCTCATTTTAAACTACTGTCATTTTATAATAGGAAATAATATATAAATTTGACATCTTCGCACAGTCTACCGGTTATCTATGCCAAGAGGTTTGGATTTCACTCGCTGTACAGTGCAGCTTGTTCAGAAAGATTTAGTCACTAGCAGAACGTAAAACTTAGAACTGACATTGTAATTAAATATAATTTAATAAATTTAATGAGAACACATTTAGCTTTGCGCACAAATGTGCATATCCACATTATATTTTTGGAGGAAACTAGAGAACCCTGAGGAAACTTGAGAACAAAACATATGAAACTTTATACAGACCTGAGCTCAAGTGGTGCTTGGAATATCACATGTATGTAGCGTTAGTTTTCTGAATTTGGGTAACTAAACACACACACACACACGCTCTCTATACTGTATGTATGTGTGAGGCAGTGCTTTCAGACACAGCTCATGAGCTCAGGGAGGGAAGCTGGCAGCTGAGCGTGAATCCAAATAATGTTACATACTGTAAATGCATGTCTCCAGCACTAAAATAACCAAAGTTCAAAAGATATTTAATGCCATTGTAATCTCAACAAATGACACTTTCCTTCAGTTATGTGAAAGTGAGGCCTGCAGCCTGGCAATAGCAGTTTACTCCACCGACTGTGAGCTTTATCTTCGCTAACTGCTTTATTTTGGTAAGGGTCGTAGCGGATCCGGAGCAGATCCTGGGAACACTGGGAATGAAGTGGGGATGTCAAACGCAGAGCACACACACACACACACACACACACACACACACACACACACACACACACAAGCACAAACTCATTGACACCTTGTTAGACCTACCAGTTGTCTTAGTGGCATCTTTTCAAGGGATAGGAGGAAACCTGAAAAATGAGACGAAGCTCACATGGACACAAAGAGAACTCTGCTGCATGCTTCATTGACATATTTTTTTCAGATTTGCATTATTTTCATGATAACATTTTTTTTTTTTTAATAAAAAGTCAAATTAACTCCTGGGTGCTTTCCAAGACCTTGAAAGTTTTGACCTGCACATCATTCCCACGCCAATACTTTTGAGTAAAATGAAACAATACAATGAATAAAAAAATAAGAGAAATGCTTAACAAAAACGATGGCTTAATATCAGTGGAGTGGCTTAATAAGAGAAGATGAGATACATATAAAGAGAGAGAGAGAGAGAGAGAGAGAGTGCAGGTCTCCCGGGAAGAACGCACAAAGTGTCTTGGATCCCAGAGCTCTAAATACAACTTTAAGAACATGAGAGCGAGGGAAAAAAAGTGCTGCTCGGTGTGACACTTGACGGTTTCCTGTGATCTGGGATGCTACACCCTCTATTGTGACGAATCGGGACTTCGTTTCAAACGTCTAAACGTGCCATGAGAGATCATCAACATCTCACATAACAAGGTGGTGATAAGGTTTTGGATAATATAGCAGATGTCAACCGAGATGAATGTTCACCACAAGAAATATAAACTGCTTGCTTTTACGTGTGAAATGACTGGCAGGGATGCAAGAGTGTGTGTGTGTGTGTGTGTGTGTGTGTGGGCATGATTTCACCTCTCTGGGGCTATCAAATGTCTCCACAAGTTTATGAATACCTGAATATATGTTGGGAACTCTGTGAAGAGGTTCCACCTATGCATCTGCACTAGTTCTATTAATACAGTCAATATAAAAACATCATCGAACGTCTTGTTCTTTTCAGAAATGCTGAACGTCAAACAGTTCAAAAGCACCTATAGGCGTTGACTGGAGTCTTGTTTAATGACTAACACCTGAAACCATCTCGGTAAATATGCATCTGTGACGCTACTGCATGTTTAATTAACCATATTCTTTTATGATTAAATGACTAAACTGATTTCTTTTATAATAATAATAATTCTTTTTTCTTTTTCTTTTTCTTTCTTTGATTCAACAAATCCATTGCACTCTGATTGATTGTCTGGATCCTAATCATTTTCAATAATTGCAGATGTTCCAGCTGTAATTGACATAACAGGTTTCATATTAATACACTTTTATAATCTGTAACCTTATTTATAGGGACTTGTACAGCAGACAATCTACTGATAATCATTAAAAACTTGCGTTTGTTCAACAACAGAGAATGTGTAACGATTGACATTGTGATGATTCATATAATTACGCGTTTCCTTGATGTTTATGGAAGGAGTCTTCAGTTTCAGATTTGATGAAGGTGTGACAAGACGTGTGAAGTTTGTTTATGTCTTTGTAAAGACACACACGCACAAAAAAAAAGCACCAAAAAAAAGAAGGAAAAAACAGAGGGGCTGGTTGAGGGAATGACTAAGTTGACTAACATGGACTATCTTAGTCTTAATGTTTAACCTGACTATAATTGGTTCAAATGGATGCGTGGTTGCTAAGTGATTAATAAAAAAACTGTTAAAGCTAGCTTGAAAAAGGTGCTAGCCAACTATGCTAATATAAGAAGAATAAGACAACTGGAACATGTGCTTATAGAAAAATAGTAGCAGAAACGTTTTTTGAGGCCACCTCACAACAGTGAGCTATGGATGGTTTTCCTGTAACGGCACGCATGATGTGTTTTATTCCATACATACAGCAGCTCAGGCAATAATTTCAGCTTTTAAAACTGGTCTAGAACAGGTTTTATAAACCTATAGGTGATAGAATGTGTTGACACACTGACTCACACTCACATCACCTAGCAGGGACATAACACTAAGACTGTTAGCTAATTGTTGCTGGCACTTCATTGAAACCTATTTAGAAGGAAAAAATATATATATAGTTAAAAAAAAAAAAAAAAAAAAATTTTTATAAGAGACCTGTGCAGTAACTGGATAAACTCTCCATTCCAAGCACAGAGGCCTGAGAGCGCAAGAGTTCAAGTTTATAAATATGAGAAGACTGCCATCCAGTGGTCAGATCAGAAACTGCTTTCTGGTTTACTTTTTATTTCTATTTCTTAAATTGATTTACCTCCCTAAATATGAATCAAGGTGCAGTGTTGAAAGACTGTGCACTAAATTAAGCCTTAATCGTAATGGTAGCAGTTTGTTCACTTACTGAGAGGAATTACATCGATTATCTCATTACTGTAGCACAAGTATTTTAGGCGGCAACTGAACTGTCAGTTCTCGAAATTGATGTGATGTACCCAGGGAAAATGAGCGAATGATTTTAATGGCTAGACATCGGGGTCAGAGTGTGCTTCCAAAGCAGCAGTGTTCCTGGAACGCAGTGGTTAGTACCTAGCAAAAAAAGCATCCAAGGGAGGACAACTGGTGACAGCGAGATGGTCATGAGGATTCAAGGTTATTACCGATGCACATGGAGAAGAAAGCTAGTCCATCTGGTATAATTCCACAGAGCTAATGTAGCACAAATTGCTGAATTATTATAGAAACCATCAGAACACAAAGTGCGTTACGGCTTGCTGTGTATTGGGCTGTGTAGGCCCAGGGTGGTCAGAGTGCCCATGACTACCAGAAAACGCTCCTACAATGGGCTTGTGAGCATCAGAACTGGACCATGGAGCAATGGATGGAGGTGGCCTGGTCTCATATTTTCATTAAAATCAAATACCTCTTGGGAAACATTGGGTATCTATGTTGCTTTGACACGTAGCACCAGTCTAAACACAGACCAAGTACACCTCTTCACACCAATGGTCTTCTCCAATAGCAGTGACCTCTTTCAGTATTCAGTATTATAATGTGCCCTGCTACACTGCACACATTGTTCAGAAATAGTCTGAGGAACATGGTGATGATTTGGCTTCCAAATCCGCCAGATCTCCATCAAATCAAGAATCCCTGAGATGTGCTGGACAAAAAAACAAAAAAGCCCCACTGTGCAACATACAAGATACAGGTGGCTTTACTGTTATGGATAATCAGTGAAAACAAGGCAATCAGTGCGGTTGATACTTGTCCTACATACCTGTACAATGTGAATGCTTGTGACAATATGTACAGACAAATCTCAGCGCTCATTAAAGTAGGAACATCATCAAAGATAAAAAGACAAGAAGTAAGGAACAGAGAAACAGGCCTTGCCCTGATGGAATGCGACAGAGCTAAGAAGCTTTAGTTAAAGCCGCAGCGGGACCTTTCAGGTGGCCTGTGGAATGACTGCCCCGAGGTGTCATGGGTGTGGAGCCCAGGGCATCATGGGTGGAGAACTAATAAGGTATTGGTAGGTCGGGAACAGCTAGTTAGACTGGAGTTGTCCCCGAGGACAGGCTTAGCAAGCAGCTTTCAGACTGAGTTTGTCATGAGGCACATCATTAAAAAAATTTTTTAATAATATATATTTTTTTAAAATCCTGATGAATCATTTATATATATTATTAATTCAACTTATAAGCTAACTGAACAAAACTGATCCAAAATATACTGAACACTGATTTTAAAAGATTAATTAGAGAATCAGGGATAAGAAGGAATAATGGAGTAAAAAGGGCAAGGCAAATAGTTTCCTTTCCATACACTTTCCAAAAGTTCTCAAATATTGCGTGAGTTTCAAATATTATTCTGAATTAAAATTTCCTATCCATTTTCCCCATGTAGTAATGCATAACACAATTTAAATGTGCACTTTCCTGCTTGTTCGTACACTCAATTAACATTGACATTAACCACAAATATACCATGTTACAAATAACTTCAATTACTTCCACTTTGTAAGTATGACTGACAGGAAAGGAAAGATTTGAGATGTCCATACACAGCCTCATGTATATGTCAAATTGAAAAACAAACATATCTGATCGACATTCCTTCTGAATGTTACAGCTTGAGAATCCAGTCTTGTGTGATGACAATATCTTAGTGAAGCAAAGCAGCTTTAGACAAATCCTGATACAGCATTACGTTTAATCCCTATTCGTATTTCTCTTTCAAATGTGTTTTCTTTAAAGCACTAGGTTTGATAAATCGATCCAGCATTTAATTGCTTCTGGGAGTGTAACATCTTTGTTCGCCTAAGCTTCGCATAAGATTTTCGGACGCCGCCGATAATTTATTTACAGAGTTATATAAAGTTATGAAGTAGTGATATAGAGGGTGAATAGATCACTTTAAGAACAATACTGGTATTTCACAAGACTGGACTTTCAAGATTTGACTTTCGTTGGAAAAAATCACAAACTCTCCCTTTGATTAAGTGATTAAGGGACACTCAAATACATCATATATCTGTATTTTTCTTTCTTTCTTTTAGAAAGGATACAGTATGTGTTGTGAGAGCCAGGAGCAAAGAACTCTTATGGAGCTCTGGGTCCAATTGAAATTTTTGATTTTGGAAAAACTGACACTGATGTCTGGTGTTTTTAAGCAAAATTATGTATTTGTAAGAAACACATGGCAATAAATATAAAATAATTTGCACTGATTAATACTGTACCTTTCTGGAAATGTATTTATATCTTACAGAAATAATAATAATAAAAAAAAAAACTTTAAAAACTGGTTATGGTGATTTCAAAGCAATGCCCTTTTGAAGAGGTGTCATAAGCCTTCCACATTATTGTAAGCTCTTTAAAATGCCTTAGAGTCATGTAACGTGAGATCAGATAATAATGTAAGCTGTTAATGTAAGCCTTAACGAGCGGATTTCGTGAATTTGTTCTCATTAAGATAGTTTATAGATAAGCACGTACTGTATGGGCCTTTCCTGTGAGGATCGATCAAGTGTTACATTTTTTAATACAGTTCACGCACATTTGCGCAGAAACACACATACAAACACTGAGCCGACCTGACAAAGGAGACAGCTGAGATATGGAGTATCGTGACGAGGATGACACAAATACTTGCAGCAGATGAGTCAGGGACCTGGCCCTAGGGCTCACTCCCTTTGGGTAAAAGAAATACTGTAAACACGTTCGTCCTCCCTTTGTTCCATTAAAACCTCCCTTCATAGAGACACATGCTCCTTCCAGCAAGTGTACATTACCTGCGCAGTCACATCCTCTCGCACGCTCCACAGTGATCAATCACTGATGTCTGTAAAATAGAGGGAGGGGTCAGTTAGAGACAAAGATTTATAGACATGACCTATATTTTCCAAACTTCGCTCCGTTCCTCCACAAATGCCTGAATGCTAACCGTGTCAGTTGTTCTTATGCAGATCAGAGAACGCAATAACTGATATATAAACTCAATTTATATTAATATAAAATTTGGTGAAAGTGATTATAATTAAATAATAAATGTAAATATAAATGATGGAAAATATGTGAAATAATGAAGAATATAACATAAATAAATAATAATGTATTCATTTGTGTATGTAGATGTGTGTATGACTATATTCAGAAAGCAATACACACAAACAAATATACTGTACATACCAAATTATCTTTAGTACACATTTTATGTTTATCATGTCTGTATTATCATGTACATAACCGTTCAATATTTTCAAACATAACTTAAAAAAAGAATAAATAAATAATATTACAGAAGAATATCTGCATGCCTGTAAATTAAGCCATATATCACATGACAGACCAGTTTTCAGATGGAAAAAAAAATAAATAAACAAATTAATTAATTAATTAAATTAATTAATTAATTAAATAATTAAATTAAATTAAATTAAATGAAAATAGAAAGGAGCGAGTGTGACAAAGTTATCAGAAGAATTCATATTCTTACGCTTGTTCAGTAAAACCTTCCAGCTGTTTCACCAAATATTGACTGTGTTTATTTTATCACTCTGTAGTGACCTTTGTTGAAGTTTGCTTACGGAATTTTTGGTATGTGTCCAAGACTTTTGCGCAGTACTGTAAATAAAACTGTTGTTAGGTTTTACTGAGCTTGCTGGAGAAAACAAGTTTTTCAGTTAACCGTGTCTCACTTGCTCCTTTCTTTTTTCATGCAAAACCCAGGAACCTTCATTGGGATTTTTCTCTCCACCAGAAAAATCTGTTATGTAATATCTTTGTGTTCTTTACAGTCTTGCCAATATTGTTCTGTAATGTTATCTATTTACGAATTTATAACGTTAATGTTCTGTTTTCGGTTTTGTACAAAGTGTTGCACTTGACCGTTCTGTACTTGAAAAAGTTATTAATGCCGATCTTCATGTCTTAAAATAACAACTATTGTTGTTGTCATTAATTTATTGCCATAATTAATTAAGGCCATAGGTGTTATTACAAAGTTTTCTCCAGTATTGTTCTCCAGTTATCTTCAGTATTGTTGTAGAACATAAAAAATAAATCACCAAACAAAAACCACTAAATTAAAAGGTGTGTCTAAACTTTTCAATGGTACTGTATATATAAAGCTTGGACTTACTTTCTAATTCTCCGGTCTTTCCTGATTTTTATTTCTTTCTACAATGTAAAATAAAAAAAGAAAATGTATACACACTTGAGGAAAAAAGTATATTGTATATTATATTAATATTATAATGTGTGTGTGTGTGTGTGTGTGTGTGTGTGTGTGTGTGTGTGTGTGTGTGTGTGTGTGTGTGTGTGTGTGTG
>JAQQZT010000006.1:5774204-5791375 GCA_030068275.1 Clarias platycephalus
TTTCTTCACTTACATTAAACTAATAATACATTTAGCACATTTTTCTTCATGTTGTGATTCAGAATAGAACGTGCAGGATGTCCAATGCATTTGTGTGATTTAAATTAAAAGTTTTTTCTCACTTTTTTCAACACACTGCTATTATTTTGAACACCACTGTATATATATATAACTCTTAGATCAAAATACTAATTCCACTAATATGGGGACATACTTGAGTAACCATATTTCATTATTATATTTAAGAATTACTATTTATTATTAGTAAGAAAGTATTATTTAAACTGAATACCTCTAACCACTTTCCCAAGAAATACCCAACTTTATATTTCTAATATTTCCATTTAGGTCTTCGAAATCTCAAAGGTGAATTCTCCTCTCACCCAGCCATAGATTTTCCATTCAGTGTAGCATCCAATTATTTCAAAAAGCTGTTAAGAACTGTACTAGTTCATCATCTCTCATGCCCTCCTCTACAAAATGCTGCACAATGTGGTTATCACAGCTTTTCATCTACAGTTGAACAGAAGGCATTGGACTGTGCTGTAGAACTTGATGATGTAATGTTGGAGCAAGCAAAAGTGTCCTTTTCCTCTTTATAAGGCATAAAATCCATCAAATTTGAAAAAAGCTAATTTAGTTTAGGTAATTTGTCTTACTTGAAGAGTTTGTCAACAAAATGAGAAGTTTTCTGTTTTCGAGAAAAATTAGCTTTTTCAAAAGAAGCAATAAGTATTGCAAATTGATGCAGAACATTTTTGCACGTTCAAAAAGCAAAAATGCAGAAAAATATTTTGTCAAAATTATATGGGTTATATAAGTGTGAATTTTGTGTCATTTTTCAAAAAGCTATAACTCCATCTCCCACAGTTTTGTCACAAAGGATAAACTAGGCTGCATTTGTTTTTGTGATTATTTAAGTATGCAAATTAGTACCAATGAATTCTATGTTGGTTGAATCATGCTCATGCTTTTGATTTAGATTTTTGTCGTGAGACAAACAGAAAGCTAATTAGATTGAGGAAATTATTTTAACTACAAAGGTTGTCTGAGATCATGCGAAACATTAATCAATACCAAAACTTCAGTTTACACCACCATCAACGTCCTCCTCTACCAGTTTTAATTTCATTTCGGTACATGACAACAGCTCTTTGTACAGGAGATTCACTGTATAAACAACAGCTTCTCACACATACTGTAGTACATGTCTCTTGTACACAAATGGCTCATGCATGCTTACAGTACAGTATATCATTAGGTTTTGTTAAAGTATATAACATGGTTTTCACACAACAACCAAAATGCATAACGTCCTATTTCACAGAACGTACCATCGATTCTTCAACATTCTTCGAAAACCCTTTGAGCACATTCGAACCACTCATAGTAGCCACTGTGTTGCACTGAAAGTACCTTTGCTTCCATTAATCACGTGACAGAAAGAACTGAAGTGATTGGCTTTTCTCAACATCTTGGCTTTTGCTCAAAAATCAGGCAGCTATGCGACATGCTTTTTCACTGCTCAAACAGTAAAAGTTAAAGCTTCCACAATAAGGTTGCGCATTGTCAAGGGGTCGCCACAGCGGACCATCTGATCCGCACGCAACTTGTCACAGGTTTTAAACCGGATACTCTTCCTGATGCAACCCTCACGTTTTATCCGGGCTTGCCACTATTCTTCCTAATGGCTAAATATTGAGTTCATATTTAAATGTATGTATTGCCACTAATTTCCCATTGCATTTTATAGCAGCTTTTTATAAACTGAAACAGCTTTAGTGTTTTCAGATAATATCCATTTATGTAGACGCTAATGGCAATTTTCTAGAAATGAAGTTATATAACTTCGATATAAATCGATTAATCAGTTGGTTTGTCAATCAAAGCCCAGAAGCACCACGCTGCTGGATTTGATAAGTTTTACCTATAATGTAAATATACATACACAATATAACACCATATCTGGAGCAGTACCTACACCGCACTGCTGGATATGAGATGGTAATATGGTGTCAGCGCAGTGGGAGTCCTTTTGAAAAAGGCCGTTTTTACATGCAAATGTAGAGCCTCTGATTCCTTTTGATTCAGCACTCAACGTTAGACCTCAGTGTGCTCGCGAGCACACAAGTGGTGTTCAGGTGAAATTACTGAAAATTGGTTTCTTGCTTTGTTAAGCACCTGTGGCGAGATCAAAGAACACTACTGCGTATGTGTCATCTCGATTTCAATGGGTGCCGATTTTGCAATACCTGATAGGTTAGTCAGGGGAGAAACAAAGGAAAACTTTACATGACCTCATCAATGACAATGTGCAGTTGTTCTTTGGAAGGTTTTATCTGATGATTAAAGAGGAAGCAAAAACATATCTCACAAAAAAACCCATTTATAAAGTAGAATCATAAAATACCTCAGAATTGTTTTTGTCCCCACCTTGCTTTTATTATTGATGTTAAACGAAAGCGTTGGTTTTTCATTTTCATTTATGCCATTTGTCCGGCATCCAAAGTGACTCACCGGAATTATCATTTAAAATGGAAAGTACAGTAAAAGAATGTAAGACGCCTAATCTCTAATATTCAAATGAGTCTGAGGCCCATCTCTCATCACTTCCCTGAACAAGTGATTGAGCGTATGATGAACGCTCATCAGAGCCACTCGACTACACCAGAAGCCTTATATAACAGCATTCTCCACTCAAAAGACCAGTTCCAGCCTTTCGAAATCTATTCTGGAAAAAGAAAAACTAAAAAGAAATTTCTCTTTCACCAGTGCTGCCCATAAAAAAGACCAGAAAAAGACAAACACGTAATGATTAGCTAGACTCTGAAAAAAAGGTCATTAATGCTAATTTGTCTTTTGAACGACATCTGCGTTACTGTGTCTTTACAACAGCTGAACCTCGTCATAGGAACGGCAAAGCCGCTTCATCCTTAAAGCTGGTTGCTCCAAACTACGGCAAGAGGAAATTATAAAGGTCTTTCATAAAAAATGGCTAACCAATGACTTCAATGGCCACCGTGAGCTTGATCTCATCCATTTATGGGCTCCAATCAAACAGAAAGCCCAGAAGCTTATGAATAAGTCAGAGACGGATGTGAAGAGGATTCAGGAAGTCAATATTTGGTCAATGCAAAACTGATTGGTTCAGTGGACAAGTATGAAACAGAATGAAAAATTCAGGGTAATTTATTGGGTAAATGGGTTCTGGTGATGACAAGTAGGATGGTGGATGGTGGATGGTGATGACGACAAATAGTAAAATAGGAATATTATATTGAAGGAGTAGTACTGGAATGTTTTAGGGAAAATGCCAGGGTTTTTTTCACCAATAAAACAAATTTTATTCAAGTTCACTTGAACATAGATAAATGCATGTAATTTTGTAATTAGACAATTTTTATGAAACACTATGGCTATGAAAT
Organism: Clarias platycephalus; assembly: GCA_030068275.1. Taxonomy (NCBI): domain Eukaryota; kingdom Metazoa; phylum Chordata; class Actinopteri; order Siluriformes; family Clariidae; genus Clarias; species Clarias platycephalus. The sequence continues at coordinate 5,777,630 of JAQQZT010000006.1, forward strand.
ACCTTAAAACCTTTGAGAATAATCATATTAAAAATGTATTTAAAGCCACAAATAAAAATACACCCTTATTGGTACCAGCCTGCAACAAGAAAAAATACTATATATTTCTGACAGTGTATGTAGTCATTAAAACATACAAAATATACAATTTCATCAATAGCATTAACACATTAACAATGATTCTCAATTACTGTATATATCAGTAAACTGGTGACGGGATCATGGGGACACAAGGCTCATTTTTTGCAGCCAAAAAAAGTAAATCCTGGCCACGATAGAAAGGCTCCATGGCTGCCGACCAAGTCTCCAAACTCCCCACATCCCATTCCAATCAAGCTCCAATCAAGAAATTACCTGGACAAAAATAAGTCTGATCCATGGAGGGTCCCACCCCACAACCCACAGCACCCAAAGCATCCACTGACACCATATCACACTCCCAGAGTACTGGTTATAATGTTTCGTATTGAAATGTTATGGCTGGTCGATGATTCAACGAAATTCCAACATGTTGTTTATACATGATATACTGATGTGTCGCATTTCATGCACAGCTATAGAGCCATAGCAAAGAGCATAAACATCCAAGTTGGTTCTATAATATGCAGGTGCATCGTTCATGGACAGGTACGGGTGCAACATCAGCACCAACTGCCTGGGTCACGCCTGAATTGCTGGCCTCCAAGGAACCCCTTTAATGGACCAAACATGTGGAAACGATTTGAAGCAAGGTCAGGACTGTACTATGTGGGATGTGGCAATACGTTCCTGTAATGTGCAAGTGGTGTTGGTGAATGATTGTGTGTACAGTTCCCACAGCTCATCTATGGAGGGTCCCACCCCACAACCCACATCACACTCTCAGCGATGGGGGGGAGGGGGGGGGGCGTCTCTTCATCTGCAAGTCGGCGACAAGTTATCAGTTGATTTTGAAGGATCAGACGATCCACTTGCTGAATGTCCACAGGAATGACTGCGGTGGGTGTCTTTTTAAAACCATTTTTCACCACTTAAATGTTTTACTGCAGCTAAGAGTCTCATCTCTGTAAATGTCAATCGGGTTTTACAACTTCATTCACAAGATATTTCATCACAAGTCCTGGTTTGACTTGAACGCCCTTGGTATATTAAAATAACAAAACTACTATATTGTGTCCGCATACTTATTTTCCTTCACTTTGAGAATGTAAAACATTAAAAGGCTAAAAAATACTGTAAGTATTTCAAATGTACATCATTGTATTAGTGGTATGTTTATTGCATTACATGGACATTTTTAATGCACTGTGAATGTGCAGACAAAAAACAGTGGACAAAAAAAGTCTTAATGTTTATTTGCTTTATGGATGTCAAATTTGCCTAAAGGAACAATTCCAATCAATGGATTACTCAAAACATGAATAGTATTGAGGTTATTATGTCTAATTGCAGGAGAAAAAAAAAGAGCTGATGGCTGAAACTTGCCATGAGGGTTTGAGCCACTTCATTTAAGAGGTATTTCTATTAAAGCGATTCACATTATGGCAAAAGGGGGTAGGAGGGTAGGTAAAGAGGGTCATTTTGGTCCGGTAGCCAGTACTGTAGAGGGGAGGGGGTTGGCAGTCGTATGTGTATAAATGCACCAAGCACTATGTGAAGGACCAGAGAAAGACTGCAGGCTTCACCACATCCTCCCAAAAAAGAAAAAGACGTGAAAGAACAATCCACCGGCACATCGGCTGATTAAAAATAAATAACATTTTTATTTTTCATTTCATTAGTTTACTGATTAATTGTTAAAGTCATATTTTTCCGCCTCTCTTGTTTTGATAATGGAAATTTGGAGAATCCTTGCTGTAATCATCTTCATCAGTGTCCTTGCATGCAGTGCTCAAGGAATGTCCTTTACTCTTAATAAGGAACACTGGATTTCAAAGAACTGGGAGGTATGTACGGCTCTATGAATGAATATTTCTTACATTAGTAAACCCAGGTATCAGCGTACACAGATTCATAAAATGTCATTCATATATCGCAGTCTATCTCTAATGTTATGTCTATTAATAATTCAAGAACAGACATTTTTGTATCAGATTTTTTTGTAAAGAATAAAATTCTGAATTCAATATATTTTCAAAATAGCGAACACATTGTCTAGCTGTGCCTTTCATACAAATAAACATGACAGAAAAAGAAATCACATTCATTATTTCATTTTACTTAAAAGCCCTATGTTTTTATGTATACTAGGATAAACCTTTGGTGGACTCTTTAGCAAGTGAAGTGGCAAGTCTAATCAAGAGATCCAAAGCGTACCAGTTTTATGGTCTAATGGGAAAACGTGATGGTGAGACTCATTTCTCTTTTTGACAGTACATGTAAATGGCTTTGATTAAAATGTAATTTTCACATACATGCTGTAGATGTATTGTGTTTAAAAAATAAAAAAAAAAAAAAACACTAATTCATATCTCATTGTTCTATAGATCTTCCGCGTACGAAACAGGGTCAGAAAAGTGAGTAGTAAAACACTACAATCTCAGACATATTGGTTATTGAAACCTCTCTCATGACCAAACTGCTAATATTCATCAAAGACTAATATATTTATCAAGGATATATATTTATTTCCTGTTTGTGCTTGGTCTCTTTGCAGGAAATAAAGGAGAGAAGTTTGTTGGACTAATGGGGAGATCATTAAGAGGAGGTAAATTAATAACTATAAACTAATAAACAGTATCTTTTGTATCTATATTGCTGTTGATGTAGTGGTGCAAGGCTCACTCAGTACATCATTCATTCTTGGCATTAATTAATACAACTGTCATTCATCTGGATGTTATCTGTGGCATATGCGTTACTATAATACGTAACATGTTCACACTGAAAGAGTAATTGCTAACCTTTTGTAAACATGCTCAGAATTAACGCGGAGCATCAATCAAGCAACATGAACTCTTTGCACCTTTGCCAGAATGCAAATTGTGTAAATTGCTGAGCACGGATATGTTTCTAGTCATTTTAATAAACGTTCCTGAAAAAAAAATTAACAAATAGATTTACACTTCGGTAAACATCACCATTTGGTGTTTTTCTTGAAACAAGGCAAAAATGTGCAGTGTGATATAAAATCCCAACCCTCCAGTGTAATTTATTAGATCTGTAAGATAAACTTTAGTTACCTCACCCGACTGTTTAATTAATGACATTTGTTTTTTGCAGACACTTTCACAAGAATAATTCCAGCCGAGACGAGTACAACTATGCAATCCGACACACAATCAGGTGCTGCATTTCAAATCACACTCCCTGAACTACTGTATAAAGAATGATTTCCATCGTCTTGAAAAAGCTTGATATCTTTGTTTTCTTCTTCTCAACAGATTCGCAAGAGAAATGGGACAAAACTGAATATTACTGATGGTCCTGATTCTGTGCGAGAACGTGGTCATATTTAGAAGAAACAATAAGCATCCTTTAATGTGAAAATTAAGCCTGGAAATTTTAAATAAACTCTTATTACTTGTTGCACACAAAAAAAAGTATTTGATCACATATATAAAGATGTATATAAAACAAACTACAAGTATTAAAAATGTGCACATTTAATTTTTTTTATTCGTGATCTGAGCATGACAAAAAAAAAAAAAAAAAAAAAACATCAAGGAACAAAAAGCAGTGATCTCACAGAGAAGGTAAAGGTGAAATACTGATTGTGTGCTGATTATACTATACCGAATTGACACCACTCCGAATATTATACTCGGTGCGGAAAACATGTGTCGGATTCCTGTGGTGGGAGTCGGCCGTCACACGGAGCTGTCAGTAGTCTGTGTCATCCCTAATATAAAAGCACTTGATTGAAATATTCAGCTAATTACCAAGTCCATCATCAGTTAGACTGCTGGGTGTGAGAGCTGCAAATATGCTTTGTAGTGACGCCTACACTTTGAAACTGAATGGCCCAACCCAATTCCTATCACGTAAAGTTTAGTTTCATCAGATCTGATCCGGTTAATCGAGGCCGGTGAGAATTCGGTAACATCTGAATATTAAGGTGTGTTGGAATTAAGAAATCTTTCTTTTTAAAGAACTGGGTGTATCTTCTTTATATCGATGTCAAAAGTCATCCTTTGAAACGCAAAACGTGACGAAATGTGCTTAAAAGAGAAGATCTGGAAAATAATTACAATTGCACAAGAACAAAAAATTTTAAAATAAAATAAAAAAATATAATAAAGAGAGAGAAATAGAATGGCCACACAGAGACCAAAATAACAATGAACATTGTAAATTCATTGGAAAAGACGCTGACGTATGGCAAAATGGGAGATAAACTGTATTCTGTGGGTCTTTCTAGGTTCCTTTCGGGGGGGTCCATTTCAGAGAACTTGGATCTATGGTCTTGTTGCTGGTCCCTCGTTTGGTCTCTTTTGCTTTCCAATCATCAATCAGATCCTGTGATGACAGACATCGAGGAACAGTTTACACTTAATCATATAGTACAGATTGGGGGGGACACTATATGACTAAGACTGGATGATATAACAACGTTATTAATGTGACAAGTGATGATGTTTGTATAATGAGCTTCTGTCTGAAGGAAGATAGATTATAGGTAGATTCCAGCTAGTAAAACTGTTAAATCTTGGAACAATTCAGACTCTTCACTTTAAAGCCACTTTCTGGAAATCCTGAAACATTACGAGTATTTTATTTCTGAAGATCAAAATTTTATCTCACTGTAAATCTCATCAAATAACTTGCCAAATTTGGCTCAGTAAGAGCTCTACAATACATTTCTACTTAAAATTTGACTGACAGCAATCCAGGAACAATCCTAATCAATGGATTACTCAAAATATAAATATTATTCAGGTTATTATGTCTAATGCAGGAGGGGAAAAGAAAAAAAAAATTATAAATAAAAAAAAGAGCTGACTTAAAACTTGCCATGAGGGTTTGAGTCACTTCATTTAAGAGGTATTTCTATTAAAGCGATTTACATTATGGAAAAGGGGCTAGGAGGGTAGGTAAAGAGGGTCATTTTGGTCCGGTAGCCAGTACTGTAGAGGGGAGGGGGTTGGCAGTCGTATGTGTATAAATGCACCAAGCACTATGTGAAGGACCAGAGAAAGACTGCAGGCTTCACCACATCCTCCCAAAAAAGAAAAAGACGTGAAAGAACAATCCACCGGCACATCGGCTGATTAAAAATAAATAACATTTTTATTTTTCATTTTATTAGTTTACTGATTAATTATTAAAGTCATATTATTTCGCCTCTCTTTTTTCTGATAATGGAAATTTGGAGACTCCTTGCTGTAATCACCGTCATCAGTGTCCTTGCATGCAGTGCTCAAGAAATGTCCTTTACTCTTAATAAGGAACACTGATTTCAAAGAACTGTACGGCTCTATTAATGAATATGTCTTACATTAGTAAGCCCAGGTATCAGTTTATATAGAATTTTATTATATAGATTATATTTTATTTCTGAAGATCAAAATTTTATCTGACTATAAATCTTATCAAATAACTAACTCGCCATATTTGGCTCAGTAAGAGCTCTATAATATATTTCTACTAAAAATTTAATTGACAGCAAATGATATACATTACATACAAAAAAATAACATTCCTGTGTAACCAGAAAAACATGTTTTAACTGCTTTGTTTATTCTGTAAACTGCGCGAGTACAGGACACGATGACTCCACTTTGTAGTCGTCACAGCTTCATCTGACATTACGCGCTGAGCCGTCAAGGTAATTATGTAATGTCTGAGTCCAAAAAGGGACAAGGGTATTGTTTGTGTTCATCATGGATGATGACTGGATCACAGACAGAACGTTATTTTACATTAAAAAAATAATAAAATAAATACATTTTGTGAACCTGGCGATGGATTTTTCCCCCCCAAATACTAGAACAAATCCTTTTCAAACAACGTGTGAGAACTTTATAATACTACGGTGACAGTGTGTAACAAAACACTAACATTAAGAGCTGGGTGGCCCTCATGCTACAGCACTGGTTTATTCAGCTTTCACTTTTTTATTATATTAGAGTGCATGCTGCATTATTTTGTCTAATTGGTCAGAATGTCGTGTTTAATTTTCTACAGCAGACTGTAGCGCTAAAAAACTAATCACAGGTTGACGGTGCAGTGTGCTTGTATTCTCTCATCATTGCTTGCAACTAAATTTACAATTTGTGTTTTGTTCTGTTACCTGTCTCTTTAACACCAAGTGTTTCCCCTTCCAGTACTTCAGCATCTGCAGCGACTGCAACGTGCTGACGATATCCACCGGGTTCACAGCGGTCTCTTGGCTGATTTCTAAACAAAATCGAAACGCACAAAACTTGTGTTATAACTATTCACAGAGCACTCACAACAGTCTTGTTCCAGGACTCCTCGTTACCGTTGGTAGACTTTAGATGCACTTTAGACGACCGTTCTGGCACTTACCCTTGATGGAGATCTCTTTGCCCTGGAAGTTGTACATGTAGCGCAGCAGGACTTCCTTCCAGTAGCTGCGGTAGCTGATGAGCCCCAGGTCAGAAAGTGGCCTTTCAGGAGATCCCACCTTCTCCTCCACCTTGGACAGCAGATAACCTACAGCAAACGCAAAGGAGGAGGGGTTAGAAAAGACAGACATGCTAAAAAGATTTAGAATCGCATATCAGTTATCAAGTTACAACCATCTCCCTTTTCTTTTTTTCATCTGTGAATGTACTATTAGGAGGAAATAAAAAAAAAAACCCTGTCATTATAGGGAGACTGAGTCAATATGACTAATACATTAGTGAAACTGATTATCATAACAAACAAAAATTAATCATCCTAAGGAAGCATAGACACAAGGACACAGATGGACTCGTCTGCTATTCGGTTATACAGTGCCGTGTCACATGATGCTGACACCTCTCTCTGTTTATGAACACTCACTAAAATCAATCAGCATCTTGCCATAGCCCTGCCTCATGTACTGTGGCATGGTGAGAATGCAGGACACGTTGTAGTTCAGGAACGAATTTTTCTCCTGCAAAATAAAAAAAAAATAAACAAAAGAGGATTAGCAAAACTCGTTCAATTAGTTACAGTAAAACCTTGGTCTGCGAGTCCTTTGCAAGACGAGCAAGAGTTTAAAATTTTTTTTTTACTTGATAAGCAATCAAGGTTTTGATATACGAGTATCGTAGTATGTATACGTTTTGTCTACATTGAGTCAACGGTCAGTCTCACTCGAGCGCGATGTGGGATTTTGGGTAATCGTCTCCCATGTTTAGTCTCAGTGAGCTTGCGTCACTCGTATAGTCAACACCCGTGCGCGTGTACTATTCACTATAATGTGTTGTGATTGTTCCTAAAGTTAGTCACGAAAAGAAAAAAGATTCCGTTAAGATTTCGCGCGCGTGCGTGTGTGTAAGAAAGTCTTTCTACACAATAACCCCGCCTCCCACCCCCCTCTCGTCTCACGCATACCAGCTACGATTCTTTACAAAAGTAAAGTGCAGGTTAATTTGATTTATTTTTACTTTATATAAATATTTTTGGGTTGTGGAACGATTCATCCGAGTTTCCATTGTTTCTCATGAGATTACAAGCACGCTACCGGAACGAATTATAATCACGATCCAAGGTTTAATTGTATTTATAAATTGTGTGGCAAAAAAAAAACAAAAAAAAAAACAGCACCACTAAAGTGAATACATTATGTGTAAGAAGTGTCAGAGAAGGCAGAGCTACTAACCACTGGTCCTTCCATACCTTTGAGAAATATCCCACGAGATGGCAGCCCGTGTTGTCCGCCTCGGTCATGACATAAAAAAGGAACGGCTCAACGTCATAGTACAGTGTCTTGTGGTCTAAAAACAGCTTAGCCAGCAAACACAGGTTCTGGCAGTAGATCTACAGAGAGAATGAAGATGAAAGGTCCTTTTGTTAAGGCATGTGTTTGGTCTCCAATAAAAAAAACAAAAAAAATCACACAGCGACACAGCACACGTGTGATGCTTGTAAACGATCGCCTATTACCTTGTTTTTTTTCCCGTCTACCTCGAACACGGAGATGGCTCCTTTTCGGTAAACCTCATCCCCAGGGGGGTGTTTCCATACACACTTTGCCTGTGGGGTTCAACTCCAGATTAGAAGCAAGAAAGAATCAAACTGCTGCCTAAGCATTATGCATAGCGTAATAATAGAGGAAGGTAGAATTCTGAAATGCCGAACAGGTATCAGGTTGGATTCAACGTGGCATGGCTCGACTTGCCGCCCCTTAAGGCAGCGAGGACGGCACCTCCTGATGAATGGCTGAGACACTGGCTATTATACTATACAGGCTGAAGACCTAGTGCTAAGTGCACTTACTTAGGAAAGCTCTAAACATTCATCGATCTTAAAGAGAAAAAACAACAAATAAACATAGTAATAATATGTAGAATAATATAATATTATAGTAATTACTTGCACATGCATATTTGATTATTATTTCAAGTTATATTCTTATTAATATTTCATCTAGATTTAGACATCTTCAAAAATGCTATTGAGATTAACAGTTAAATAATTAATAATAGAAATGATTGGGAATAACATGGTGTCACACAATACTCGCAGGATCTCATGTGTCTATTATTATTATTATTATTATTATTACTACTTGGCACTGTTTAATAAAAGGATTAATAGAAAACAAAAGACGATTCTCTTTAAAAATAAAAGGCTATAGCAAAAGAAAAAATATATAGGTCGCTTATTAAATCACAGTCGTTTATTAAATGTCGTTTCTTTTGATTGAAAAGAAACGACATACAAAAGCCATGTACAAAGCCTGAGATAATGTACCATGTGTCTGCGCAGGATGGTCTGGCTCTTCATGTACTTCAGGCAGAATTCACAGACGTAGAGGCGGCCGAGCCGGGCGTACTCCTCTGGGTACGGCGAGTGGTACCAGGTGTCCAGCTCGTAGCGGCCGAACAGGATGTTTTTTATCATGTTACTGCCTTCGGTGATTTGCCCTTGCATACGCAGCTTCTCCTGAGCGAATCCAACACACAGAGGAGAAAGAAAAGAAAAAAACCACACACACCTAAATAAGTGCTATAATTTAACATATAGTAAGTGTAAAATAACTGAAGAGAAGGCAAAAAGTGAAAACAGGAAATGAAAAGAAACACTGTAGCAGAAGCACCATAAAGAAGTTGTGATTAATATTAATACAAAAACCTTATTTGAGAAGTTAAACAATTCTGACCGGCGAAAGCATAGACTGAGGAATTTATAGAAGTTTTGTACATAATAAAAAAAAAAAAGAATCGTCAATATAAGAAGCACTTAAACATGTTTCAGTATTTTATAAATGATTTTTAGAAATATCTCTCTATTTATAAAAATATATTTTCCTCTTTTCTTCCACTAAACAAATCTGTTTTTTTTTCTTTCATTGAACTACTGTAGTCTACTCTCCTTCTACATACCAATATTACATACTGCACAATTCACTGAAAGTTTAATTAATTAACATATGCATTCGTCCATTTCACCTTATTCTACTTCTCTCTTCTAACTATACTTTGTTTTGGCTATTAATCAGTACCTTTTTATTCAAAGTTTATACAGTTATACTATTTATCATCATTCCAACCTGTTTATATTTTATTTATGTTATTTTATTTGGTATTTGCACTGATGTTTTTTTTTTTAATACTCTGCGTGCCGGAAATTGCCCCATGGGGATAAATAAGGTTTTTTTAATTGAATTTAATTTTAGCATATTAGCGCTTCAAATTCAAATAAAAATTTTATTTGTCACTTACAGTCATACACAGTACGATACGCAGTGAAATGTTTATACGACCGCCCGTGACCTTAAAAAGTTTGAAACAATTAACAAGAAATAAATAGTGGAATAAAATAAGAATAAATTTAGCTGAAACAAAAGAAAATAGAACAAAATATTAAATATTTAAAAAAATATATAAGAAATATAAAAACTTCTGTATTGTATAGCTAATTTAAATGGAAATAAAAATGGAAATAAATGAAAATGTATGGAAATGTCCAGGAAGTAAATAAATGGAAATTTAAAGCTTAAAGCTTTTCTTATTATACTTGGTGTTTGAATTACAAAAAGGTCTGTTTTGCCTTCCCAATCTTCAGGATTTTCTAGATCAGTAAACATTTTAAACACTTTAGAGTTTTCAGCTCACGTTCAATAGCAACAACCAAAACACCAGAGGAAAGTTTAAAACATTTATGATTTCTTGCACAGTGAGAAGTTTCTGTTTAAGAGTTTCACCTGGAAACCAGGTTATGATTCATGGATGGTTCGGCTTTAACGTGCAACCTAATAAATGTCACGGTTCATTCTTCAGGATGCACATACGATACACAACGCACGTGAACAATGCTGCTTCGAGCAGCTCCATGCCTCCTCTGCTTCATGTCCGTCTCAATCAACCCCCCACCTTTGCATGGATGAATCTTCCAAAACGACGGTTTATTTCTTGAAGCTGGATGCAACAATCGAAATAGATGCAGCCTTTCGAACACACCTCCGGACCTTTTCAATAGGTGTGTCAAGAACTCTATGTTCAGGCTTCCCACTAGTCAGGTAAGTCAGTGCAAAGACTAATTGTTTTTTTTTCTTTCTTTTAGGGCGCTCACGTGACAGACGCAATAAACTGTTCCAGCGGTCCTAAACAATAATTTAGAAAACTCTGGACTCAACATAATTCACTGAAAGTTTAATTAATTAACATATGCATTCGCAGTCTTGAATTTACGAAATCTGATAACGTCAGCTTAAAAGTTCTTAGCTCAGGAGGTCTAGGAGGGCCGTCATCCTGTAACAACATCCGAAGAGATGGTCTTACCATATCATCAGACGCTCTCGCTTGGGCTTTTCTGAACAGCTCGAGATCATATTCGCTCGTGATGTTCTCTAAGAGAGGCTCTCTCGCTGTTCCGTGGGTCTGCCGATGTTCCTGATGAGGAAAAGAGGACAGATTTAATACGGCAGCCGCGACCGGGTAGCACGAACACCAAGGCTCAACAAACTCAAGATGCTGCATACCATGTACTTTTCTTTCTGCTCCTTTGACAACCCGGAATCCTTCTTCTTCCTTAACTCTTGTACTTTCTCCTTATATTTTACTTGCCTTGCAGTAGGAGCCTGTGAAAATAATATACAACCATACTTAACCATACCAACTTAAACAATTCCTGTGTAACAGACGTGAAAAAAAATAAGGTGAATAACTGCTCTGATAACACAAACAACTTTTCATGTTTCCCAGGACATGACGGTCGAGTTTCACCCCCTAGTGGCACTTCTATCATGTTTACATTTTGCTCACAAAGTCACTGGGTACAGAAGAGATAGAGACAGAGAGAGAGACCGTCTCTGATGGTGTTTATGCACCCTGTGCTATATGAGGAGCTGCTCATGTAAACTTGTTCAACAAAAACAAAGAAATAATGGAAAAGTTGAACTTAAACCATCATGTACCTGGTGACGTGTAGCGTGTCTGTTGTCCTCGTTCTGAGTCTGACTTTTTTCCTCTTCTTCTTTTTCCCGCTCAGTAGCTTTCACCTTAAAATACACACACACAAAAAGAAAAACTGTTAAACTTACACAAGCCAAGATAACATTAAAGAAAAAATGTAAGATAAAAAAAAAAATAGGGATGGAATCAGCAGTCACCTTCCGATAACGGAATTATCACGATACTTCTGTGCCGATTTGATTAAAATCACGGTTCTATCGTGAAGAATCACAATCGTTATTACATTTTCCGCCGATTTTGTTGCAATTTTAAACATTTTAAAAAGTTTACCGAATAATTAAATGTAGCCCGTTCCTTCTCAACTCTTTAATGCACTCTTACCACATGGAATGAAAATGTGTAAATAGTTAAAAAAAAAATTTTTTTTATAGTTTTTATCCTCCACCTGCAGGATTATAAAGAAACGGTGACTGTTTACCTCCTCAAATACCTCCAGGGTGTCAAAATCTACCTTGAAAGTGAGTGCGTGGGATTTTTAACTCATGCGATTTCCGATTAATTAGGGCTTGCAGTGTTTTGAGACCGGTGCATGTGTGTAATGAGACTAATTCGCTTGCAAATTTTGGATAAAATGGCAGATCAGGATGTTTTAAGGTGCACAATTTTGGATAATGTACAGCCATGAAAATGTGTTTCTGTTGCGTCAGTCAAAAACACTCACTCGGCAGAGAATCGTTTATATCTGAGGCTGATCGCCGGCCGAATCAAACTGAAAACCTGGCTGATCGACTGGTTCATCTCGACTATAAATGTAAAAATATTGTTTTCAATCGTTTTTTAAGTCATCGGTTTTTGGCGTCAGTGTGGTGATACATGAAACGACAAACAGAAGGATTGTGATTTATAACTGAACCGTTTCTTTCTTTTGATATTTAATCAAAAACATGAAAAAACATTTAAATATTGACGCAACGCTATCAAACCTTGCACTCCTCAGCTGACAGGTTGTGATAAAGAGGACAGCCGGATATGGAGAAGTGTCTTTCATGTTTTCCAGTTAGATGTCCTGTTAAAGGAGAGGAAGGACAAAAAACAAGCGGTGATAAAGTCTGCATCATTCTTTATTAGGGAAAATAATGAAAATAATTAGGGACAATGCAGTGTTTTTCATAACAGGTTTACACACCGAGGGAGTTGCATCCAGGTGTGGGACACTTCATATTAAAGTTGTAGCTCTCGTGGAAGCGCCTGCGCTTCGGCCGATGAGAGGGATCGCTGCCCGAGTCTTTCTGGTCCTTGGCCGCCCCTTCGTCGTGGGACGCATTGGGACTGGAGATGTCGATGTCCGACTCGGACGAGGGAGCATTACCCGTGGGAGTCCTGGGTGGCGACTCGTCTCGCTCCGCTACCTGCTTCACGTCTGCTGGGACGTCTAACGTGAGGAGTAAAACAGATTGCAAATCACGTATGATAGACTGTGTGTGTGTGTGTGTACAAGTTTATTTTTATAAATTGTTACACTAAAGAAAAACACACACACAGACAGACAGGCCTGTCAACTTCTGCCTAAGCATTTTGGCGATTGGTTCATCTCAATGTTTATTATTTTAACTAGTCCAACTACTTCAAAATTACAAAACCAACAAGAGACAAGTGTTTTAATAATACGACACGGTCATATTAACGTCTGAAACTTCAAAGAAGGGGATTTCAGTTTGCACCCATCACTGGAATGAAGATGTGTAGGAAGTACCCTAGTTTTATTTTCAGCTTTGTTTTTTTATGTAGAAAAACGTTCTCTCCATTATGATCGCAATCAAAAGGAACAAACAGTGCTTCTTCTTCTGAAAAACAAAAAGAATTCAGAAAAAAAAAAAACATACTTGATCTTAAGGTAATCCACATGGCGTCTATAAGGCACGTGCTGTTCTAGAACAATGAATTACCGGCGGCTCGGTGTGATGTGGCCCAAATCAAAGCAGACTGACAGTTTCCACCATTACTGTGTATTGTTAAGTGGTGAAAGACGTGATTATTGTTGCAGAACATCTGAGACCTGAAGAAAGTTGTGTTATATCATGGCATGGCTGAATTCTCAATTCAGACTGATCAGAAAGTATCAACAGGGTAAAAAGTAAAAAAATTGTAAGGAGTGTTAATAGGAACGAACTTTCCTTCTAGATCAGGGGTGGCGAACCCGCGGCTCGCGAGCCGCTTGCGGCTCTTTCACTGCTCGTCTGCGGCTCTTCAATCT
>JAQQZT010000006.1:5797417-5808107 GCA_030068275.1 Clarias platycephalus
TAAAAGTAAAATTACAGATTTTAAAAACTACTTTAAAAAGTAGAAGTACACAAAGAATCTACTCAATTACAGTAATGTGAGTAAATGTAATTCATTACTTTCCACCTCTGTTAATCATTTATATATATGATTAAACACTAACAGAATCACTCCTCTCTGACAGTGTCTCTGTCTGGTTATTAAAATCTTTTTGCAAGACTTTAACAAGGAACCTCTCTAATGACACTTGCTTTTGCCTCCTTTTGAGGATTTTGTGGAAATCTCTTTTAATTCTCATTAAACAGATTAATCTCCCGCACTGCTACAGCCTTTTTAACTTTTTTTTTTCTTCACTAGGGCCGTTGTTGCAGTACAGCTACTAAAGGACATTCAGTACATTTGGACTGCTAAAAAGCAGTGATGTGAAGCGCCACTGTGATTTAAAGAAAATAGAGTTGTTAGAGCGAACATATAGACAGCAGTCTGAGGTGAGGGCATTTAAAATACCTGAACTGAGAGCGCAGTGTTATATGCTAAAATCTAAATGTTTAGTAAAAATGATGTTATGAACAGTCATGTAGTAGCCAGGTGTAATAATCTACTTTAAAGAGAGAGTGTACAAGAGAAGTACTATACAACTTAGCTAAACAAGGCATAAGATACTCAACCGTACGAACCTTATTTTATGTCTTTCTATTAATAAGTTAAGCAGAGAGTTCTGTGGTACAAAAAGACAGACAGACATGTACACGTGGGCTTCAACGTGGAAAATAATAACATCACTGATTACATTAAAACTGATCAGCTTATTTTTAGCTTTAACCTTTTTACTATTTCTACAGACTCTTTACTTGTCAAGAACTGGTATTAATGCTTGTACAAAAGAACCATGTTAATTAAGCTTTTGTTTTATTTAAAGCTATTTTAATATTAGATTTTATATGATTAAATACAACGTGTGTGTGTGTGTGTGTGTGTGTGTGTGTGTGTGTGTCCATGCATGCTTTGTAGGTTTTCTCTGCATACTCCAGTTTCCTCCCACAGTCTGACGTGTTGTCATCTTTGCCAGGTTGTCTTAGGAGTTACCTAATATACTTGACTTAAATAAATAAATTTTACAAAAAAATTCAAAAATCAGATTTACACAGTTAAATAAATGTATTAAATTAAATGCAAAATGTTAAACATGTAAATAAATAAATATTCATTCATTGTTCCTGTAACACTCCTAAGTTGGTTCTTGTGCATCCAAAAGTTTGGTTATAATTTACAGTACTGTGCAAAAGTTTGAAGCTATTCACAAAATGAAACTTAATGATGTAGGTTAAATTAAACTCTGACAGAGCTGCAAAGTGCCTAAAGATACAATCTAAAATTGGTTGTCTATGTAAAAACCTCAGCAGCAACCTCATTTCCCCTCTCGTCTGTTCCAACCACTCAGCACCACCAGTGTACTAATTACTAGCCTGATCATCTGTCATCATCTGGACCGGTTTCTTTATGGTTCATGCATGAAATTAGGTCACTGTGTGGCTTATCAAAGCCTGAAAAACTATTCATCAAGCCTACATAAAAAATATACTGTAAGAAAGCCTACCTAGTTGGAAGCAATATATGAAGAAAATTATGAGTGGATCGATACTTCTGTTTGTACAAATTTTCCAATTCTGTTCATTTATAAAGAAAGAAAGAGTAAGATATATCATCAATTCTACCTTGGAGAGGCCAATACATCAAAAACAGTCATTTTATTTTACCCCACTTGAATATTACAGGACATTTTACATTCACTACATATAATTAGGTAAATTTGCTGACAGTGCATTTTTGCAAACATTTAATTGTGTGAGGAACCTTAATGCTGCTTGAAAAGGCTGAGGAACATTTGCACCCATGCTGAGTTTCTGGAAGATTCTCCAACCCCCCACCCTTTTACACATAGGGGGAAAAGAAAACACTGTGGCTTTCCCGAGTGTTCCACTCAGGCCTTTAAATGGGAATGGGGTGGAGGGGTGAAGGCGGCACCACTAGCAGCTGATACTGTCCATCCTAAAATAGCCCAGATCACTGAGCTATTCTTTACCCACACACACTGCGCTCCCTCTCAGTGTGGACTAAGAGTTTGCAAAATTTCAGGGGAAATATACTGGATTAGACCTTAAGAATCCAAACATTTCAACCTGAAAAGTGATCTCTGAAGACTCAAGATGCCAAAAATTGTCAGACCGGAGAACTGGTGGGTGAAACTCTAGTGTGCTGTGAATATCTGTGTAGACACTGGTGTAGTTAATGAAATTTAAATGATAATATGTAATAAGTTTTTTTTTTTTTTTAATTGTGGCATTTGAATTCAAAGTGTTAATCATATGATGTTTTGTTCCTTCTTGCTTAAAGTCAACCAGCAAAAACACTTTGGTTTGACCGAAAAAAGTACGTTACTGTAAACTTCCTGATTCAGAAAGCGACAAACGTTCAGGTCGACATCCAGGACACCAAAATGATCCTAAGGTGAGAATCTTTTGCTATGAAAAGAAAAAGAAAGATTGCTTTGAAAATATTGCTTCGCCTTACATAAGTATTAAATCCTTAAAGGTATTTGTTGGTTTTGAATCGAGTCATTCAGACACATTTAGGTTCTTGAACATTTGCTTCTTGTGAACAACTCCAGTCTCACTGGACGGTGAACCTTCACTCTAGTCTCAAGTCTTTATAAAAATTTCATCCCTATTCATTCGATATAATTCAGGATATAATTAAACGAAATGCAGACAACATTAAGGGATCAAATATTTCCGTACGTCACCATATAGCAAATTCTAACATTTGCTCAATTTGATATATAATTAAACAATATCACAACTGCGATCATGCTGTTGTGATGAATATCAGCACGACTGAGATGTGGACGTGGACACATATCCTTCCACGTCTGGGAGAACTAACTAACCACACACAACTGGTGGAGCTGGCGACTGATATTTTGTGTAATTATCAGAGGTGAAAGTAGTTTAAAATGTTAACCTAACCAGTACTATGTAGGCAAAAAGTGAGAAGAATAAGGAAGTGGTGAGTCTCTATGGGGTGAAGTGAAGTTTTTCTTTATGTCTCCACTTATTCCACTTTAGAACATCAGCGCCTGCGTTCCTAGGTTCAATCCCAAATAGTGTAAAAATGGAAAGCTGGTATATGCTACTGTATGGTCTCTTGTCCCACACACCTAATAGTGTCCATAATCAGGGGTTAGAGAGGGATTTGGGATTTAGCCTTATGTTAGAAGCTAGTTAGGAGGAAATAAAACAGCGCAAATGGTTCAGAGACAATATGTATTGACATACAAACAATTATTAAGGAGACAACATGTTCAAGTAGTCAAGTCAAGTAGGCTTTTATTGTCATTTCAACCATATACAGTTCAGTACAGTGAAACGAAACAGCATTCCTCCAGGACCAAAGTGCTATGTAGATACAACATACATTTGCAACATAAATTAACAAGAACTAACTAAGACACCTAATTAGCTGACTAGCTGAGACAAAACAGATTAACATTATAAATGTGCCAAAAAACAAAACAAAAAAACCCTAAGTACAGTACGTCACAAAAAAACATCAAAGTTAACATAAATTAGCAACAAAAATTAACAAAAAGCTAACTAAGACACCAAAACAGATTAACATTATAAAATTAAGTACCTTACAAAAAGACAACATAAAGTGTACGTGCAAATGTGCAACTTAGAGCGACAACACGACAAACAACATGACACAATCCAATACCGAGGTAATGAGTTGAGGTAGTGGGATGAGAACACTGAACATTTCTTGTAATTAGTGTAATAATGTAAATAATGTCCAAAAATCTATTTTAGGATGGTGTGTGAGATTTCTGGATGGCTGTTGTTCAGTGTGTTTGTGCGTGTGTGCTTATCAGTTAAGTCTCATCATGATACCAATAATTGTTTAAGATGATAACGTTATCAGATGCGTTCTCATTCTAAGAGTGCTCCAGTGACTAGTTTTGAATGGCAGGTAGTTGCTCCTCCCTAAGTACTCCGGACCGTACAGAACTACTTGGGCCCATGCTGAAACCAAAAGCTAGTATAATTAACTATTGTTAGAGAACACGTGTGATGCGGTGTGATACACATAATTAAACGTTCCAGTGCTGTTACCTTCTATTATCACCAGATGTCTCTCTTCCAGTCAGATTTCTCGGTCAGAACTAACTGTTGTTTAAGCTTTAATATCTATGTCAATTCTATATGACAAGCCGTCTAATAATTAATTTCTTCACACTTTTGTTTTTCAGCTGCAAAGATGATGATGACAACAACATCTATAACGAGATCGAATTTTATGACCAAGTGCTCAGACATGTAAGCTCACAAACCTGTGCTTCAGCAGCTTTTGTTGTCATGCAAATAATTCATCCGCTGTGCACAAACGCTCCATGACAGTCTTAAAAGTTATTTTGTATTTAATTTCTTAGCATAATTTCAACTGCTCGAATGCAATGCAATGCAAAATTTATATAAATATCTTGTTTTAAAAATGGTATTTTTAGCAATGACACAGTCTTTGTGTGTTTTGACTTTTGGACCATGCAGGATCATATTGCTTTGTGTGGTGAACAACAGCTGACTTCTCAAGCCAGTAAAAAATGACTGTAAAACACCACGGGCCATGTGCTTGTATGTGGTGTGATGCAGCCTGACATAAAGAATATATACAGTACTATTATAAAAGGGTATACTAAAGTGTTTTATTCCTCTTATGCAACAGTAATTCATTTAACATTACAATTGTATACATTTATTTGTTTATAACAGGGGTGTTAAAGTCAAACATATAGTCAAACATGGCCCAAACATGTAGAAATGACTTGGAGAGAGGTCAGGACTGTGGGAGGGATGGAGAATAACTCCCAGCCGAGTTCATGTAATGCACACATGGTGATGGTGTATGATTGTGCGTACAGTTCCCACAGACAGATGCGTGTCTTCAGCAAGCTTATGCAAGTTGGCATCAAAATATCCATCGATTTAGCTGTTCCACTTGCTGAATATTCACAGGAACAATTGCAGTGGATTCGTGGATAAGTCAGGATTTTTAAAAAAGTTTGCACCATTCCAAACTTTTTTCTTTTCTTTCTTATGCAGCTAAGTCTCTCATTAATGTACCGTGCTTAAAGTCCTCTGTAAATGTAAATCAGTTTTATGCCTTCTTTCACAAGAAATTTCATCATAAGTCTCGGGTTGACATCTTATGTTATGGACGGTCCACAGCACAGTGATCCCTGGTACCTGTATGTCTTACTTTATAACAGCTATAAACACTTATTTCCTCATAACCTCTCTTATTTTCCGTCTAATAAGACACAAATACGGCTTGCTTTATTATGTTATGAAGCGCTGACTTCTTCCAAAAAATGCTGAATTAAGATCTCCTCACAGAAAAGGTATATAAAGGTCTCCTCTACCAGCTGTGATTTGTCCTGTCAAATTTTCCTGAAGCAATTTCACCAACAATCACCCATTCATGATTCATTTATTTACCACATTTATTCCATGAAGATTTTATTAATATGTTAGACAGTCCTTAAATCATTCTCCTTAGTTGTTGTCTTTGCTTAACCATTCTTACTTTAATAACAATTTAATAACGTGTGCCAGTGGTGGGTCAAATGGTTAAGGCTGTGGGTTTCTGGGTTACTGATCAGAAGACCAGGTGTTCAAGCCCCAGCGCTGCCAAGTTGCCACTGTTGAGCCCTTAAACAAGGCTCTTAACCCTATCTAGTTCAGATGCGCTGTATCCTTGTCCGCCCTGCGCTCTGACCCCAGCTTCCTAACTGTGATATGCTGAAAAATCATTTCACTGTGCTGTAAAGTACATGTGACAAATAACTGATTTTTTTTTAATACAACCCATGATTTATTTTGGAATTGTTGCTTGTTGTAAGAGTTGAATCCGTCATTCTCACCAATGAGAATGAAGAATTTAACACCGCTTGTAGTGTAAACATGGATAAGAAGTACAATTTAAGAAAACTATATTCATAATTTAATTATTTGCTTTATAATGGTGTATCATGTTTTGTTTTTTCTTTTAGGATTCCAGAGAGAAGGTACTTGACCGGACCATTAATCTTCTGATAAGAAAAATGAAGGGCAATGTAGCCTGGCCTCGTCTTACTAAAGACACAGCTAAGGTAAGACTAATGATACATTTATAATTTTCTAATTTTTTTTCCTTTTTTGCTATGATGTTTCGTGAAATTGGGTCGCATCGGGAATCCCTGGTTCGATCGTGACTTTGGGTCATTGTTCAGTTGCAGTGTAGTGTAATGGTTCACATCCTCAGGGTTATCACTTTTCCTCCGACCTCCCAAAAAATGCATGTAAATGGATTGGTGATATTAAATTACCCCTATTTGTGAACGTGTGTCCAGGGTGTATTCCGATCAGGACAAGGTTCCTAGCTGAAGATGAATGAACGTTTGCTAAAGGCATGTATGTAGTGGATGTAGTGTACTGGGTAGAAGTTATGTGATTTTCTGCGGCAAATACATATTGAAAAAAAAATAGATTGATTATACTGTATGTTTTATCTCAACATTGGGGTTCATTGCCACACTCAGGACAAACGTAACGTGGACATTTATCCCTCTCACCTTGGTGCTGTTCTGATCCTCACAGCCCGCATGGCTTTCAGTAGACTTCGATAACTGGAGAGACTGGGAAAATGAGCAGGAGGAAGGCCAGGCTGAGTTTGAAGAGTACATGGATGTGAGTACACTTCCTCATCGCTGTTTGCACGTCGGCTTTCTTTTTTACAAACCTAAATTCATTAGCTTTAGTGAAGTTTTTATCTAAAGCAGTTTACAAGAATGCGGAATATAATCTGAACAAAACTAGTGAGATTATCGCGTAGCTGTTAACTATACCCCATTTGGATACATAGATGCTGTCTGACATGAACAAGAAAGGAGAGCCACCCAGCATGGATGACCTTGACCTTGATGTATGTACATCCAAACCACTGCTTTGAACATTTTGTATATGTATGGAGATTATTAAAAACAGGAAAAAAAAAAAAACTAATAATAATATGATTACCTTCACAGAGTGACTGAGTGACTCCTTGCCAAGGTAAAACTTTATTCAGATGAAATCTCTAAATCTTCTTAACAGCTTCTACATTTCTGTCATTTTCCAACATTCTTTTCCATCCATACAGGTTGTTTTCTGTTCTCCCCAATGCTCTGGAAAACACCTTACCACATCACTGATTATTTTCCGATAACAACATGTCACAAAGTGTTTTATTTCTCTTATACCACAGCAATTCACCAATAAACCTTTGCTTAATGTATTTATTTTTACATACTTTAAAAAAAAAAATCTATTTATAGATACATTTTATGTTGTGGAACAAGTAAACAGTCAAACAGTCTCTTGTTATCTTAAAATTATTAACACACTGAGTGAGACGTAGCCCTGACAATGAAGACTTCTTCCAAAAATGTGAAATAAACCCTTCAACAATTCTACACATTTTTAGTCTAGAAAGTTTAAAGATACACCGTCAGGCCAAAACTCATGTTGCACGCTCTAAGATTTCATTCGACTGGCTTTAGCAGTGCACAGTGTTGTGGCCGGTTCATGTGTGAAAATGATTCCTCATGATCCCAGAAACACTCTTTCACAATTTGAGTCCTGGAATATGCCCGTGCCATCAGAAAAACCTCCATACATGTGTGATAACCTGGTCATTCAGTACATTCAGGTCGTCAGCTGACTTAATTGTTTTGCCACATAACGTTGCTGAGCCTAGACCTGACCAACTGAAGCAACTCCAGATCATAACACTGTCTCCAGAGGCTTGTACAGCGACCACTATACATGAAGCATCGTTTCATGCTCCTCCCTTCTTACCCTGACGCACTCATCGCTCTGGAATACGATCAGTCTGGACTCATCAGACCACATGACCTTTTTCTATTGCTCCAAAGTCTAATCTTTATCCTGCCTAGGAAAGCCTGAAACTTTTTTTCTGGTTAGTCTCTCTAACACGTGATGTTTATATGGCTACACAGATGTTTAGTCCCAGTTCTCTGAGTTCACATGGAATTGTGTGATTTCTACTGTAGATTATTTTACAATGCATTCATTCATAGTTATTCATATTTTTTTTCTGACCCTATTTTTTCCATAAAGTTGATGGTTCAGCATTAGCCTTCTGGGTTTTAACAATGAATTGGACGATTCTTAACCCCGTTTCAGTCATTTAAAATCTCCTTAGTTGTTTATTTTCTTTCTTTCTTTTTTTTTTTTTGCACGCCAATAATCTGACTCTTTTCTAAAATGGTGATTTTTCTTTTGTATATTTAAACCAAATTCAAATTTGAGAATTCAGCAGTGGTGTGGTATAATTGTTGTTTTTTGTTGTTGTTGCTATGATTATTATTATTATTATTATTATTATTATTATTATTATTATAAGATTAACTAATTACTGCTGTTCTTTTCTGACAATTTGGTTATTTACTATTTTTTACAACAATGTTTTGTAAACATATTTAAAACTGATTTGTGTAATAAATTCATATGAAAAAAGTAAACATTCTGCACTTTGTATAAATTTCATTTTGCAACATGTACAGTTACTGTTACTTCCAAGAATCATAGTTTTTTTTAATTAGTCTTTTTGCCTTGTTTTGGACAGAAACACGATTTTTATATTTCTGCTCACTTTCAAGCTGGAATCTGGTTATAATTAAATTTAAAAAGAAAAAAAAATGCAGAATCACAAGAAAAGTACTTTATACAAAGAATTTAGAGCTATTTTCCACAATACCCTTAAGTAATGGTTTTCTAGTATGCAGTGATTGATGACTTTTAATCATTTTGAAAAATGATTAGATTTAAGCTACGATTTCGTGAATCAGAAAAAATATAATATAATAAATATAATTTATAATAATATAAATATAACCAGATAAACAATTTTTAATATGGAATTTTCATTCTGGAACAATTTAGAGCAACGTTGTTCACGTTTTCAAAATACATTCGTCAAATGTATATTTTTTATGTTTTTAGTTGTTGTTTTTTTTCTTTTATTGTTTCACATCCCTTGTCACAAAATCTTAAAAAAGTAATGTCGAATAAGAAAACATACCATTTTGTGAATAAAGATGCGTCCTAACATCCGTTACCACGTTCAGCATCCAGTGATGTTCCACATGGACTGCTGTTGCTCAACTGACTTTTCTTAGCTTTATAGCGACGTCACACAGCACATCCATCTACGTCAGCTCTCGCAGATGCCAGGTAGATGTTAATGTGTGCCTGCTCTTTTAATGTTAATGCATTCAAGTCTAGGAGTCAATTAATCTCCAATTGACAGACTTCCAGCACCATAGCACAGAAGAGCCAAAAACAGCAATTATCAAATGATAAGGATGCAATATGCGTCAGAGCGAAATAGCAGCACATGGCTGGGCACTGACTGACCTATTTATATTAAAAAATATATTTTTTACCTTTTGTAATCGGAACACGTCTCATATTTTGTTGGGCTTGAACCAATCATTAATTTAGTATTTCTTTAAAAAAGTGTTTGGTTCACACTTTGCACGTAATCTTCGTGCAGTAGTGCAAAACATTGATAAGCTTGTTTGCACAGCCTGTGATGTAACACGGTGCTGATCCTCAGGTCTTCCAGTCGTACAAACAAAATGTCCTGCTCAAGAGGTGCAGTGGAGGTAAAGGGATAAAAGACAACAACAAGCCGGTTAATATTTAATTGTGGCTCTCAGTATGAGAATGTGCTTAGAGAGGAGTTTGCAGTGTGCAAAACAAGTGGAAGCATTTAAATATGGATTTTTTTTTCTTTCCATAACAGTCAATTCAGTTCAGTTATCTTCTTTATTGCCTCAATGCCACTGCTACAGTATTATTTATATGGAAATGAGATACTAGCATTAATTATCGTATTTATAATATAAATAGATTTCGTTGTGAATCTGCAAATGAGCAAAAACTTTGGAAAATCACTTTTCCACTCCATACCAATTCATTTAAAAGTGCTGCATGGTGCATGATCTACTTTTTAATTTCTCATATAACTTAATATATGAAACTTTTTTTGTTTCAGTTAAACATATATAAATTAAGAGCAGAATTTCCACTCAAGTTAAATATATAAGGTCAAAATTGATGTGCTTATGTCAGACTAATTAAATAAAAATAAGTACTTTTACAAAAAAGTACATATTAACATGTGAAAGCTACACGAGAGCTTTTTTTGTGTGGAATGTGCATTATTCTTTCACATTATCTGATGTTTTAAATGACTACATATTTCTCCTGTCAATGAACCCCTTTTACACTGCAAAAAATATATATACTGTATATATTACAGTATATAATAACGGCTGCAGACAGGAAGACACTGCCAGTACCGGAAACGCGCTCATCATCTCCGAGCATGATGTGAGGAGAGCCTTCAAGAGAGTGAACACTAGGAAAGCAGCAGGACCAGACGGCATCTCAGGCTGTATTCTCAGAGCCTGCGCTGACCAACTAGCACCTGTGTTCACTGAGATATTCAACATCTCTTTATCTCAGTCGGTGATCCCCACGTGCTTCAAAGAGTCCATCATTGTTCCTGTCCCGAAGAAACCCCATCCTGCTTCCCTCAACGATTA
>JAQQZT010000006.1:5832920-5847423 GCA_030068275.1 Clarias platycephalus
CTTTCATTTTTGTGAAGCTGCTTTGAGACAATGACCATTGTTAAAAGCGCTATATAAATAAAATTTTATTGAATTGAATTGAATTGTGTTGATTGTAAATGTTGACTGCTGTTCATCAGTATTTTTTAATTAATACAACATATTGGGATTAACATGATGATTATGATTACAATGGTACCTTGGCATACAAATGCCCTCCCTTTTTCGCCTTAAGAATTGAAATTTGCATTGCCATACGATGCATTTTCAGCATACGAATGAGTGAACCAAACCGACCCAAACTGAATGCCGGGTAAGTTGTGCGTCCATCCGTTGTTTGCATCAGGGGAAAGTCAAACAGTGAGTTAAGAACTAAGAACTAAGAATCAACCCATGATACCAAAGTTGCCTTTGGCATGCATTAAAAGGCTATGTGAATTTTCACGCATTGTTTTGTAATATTGGTAATATTATTATATTGATTGAATGGATTATCTGCAATTACGTTATTTTGTATGGGAAATCTACTGTAGAAGAACTCGCCTCCAGAAAGAATGCAATTTGTATGCAGAGGTTCCTCTGTATATCCATCACCATGCTCATTTCCATCATGAAGAAGATTAGTGTTAATGGCCTAAATAGGTGGAAGAAGGGTAGACACTCAGACTGTGGCTCCAGGTTTTACCTACTGCAAGATGGTAACCAAAAAACTCAACATAGCTATCAAACAGTACAATTACTAACTTCGAGTAACCACTTTGTAAGGGAAGAAAAAAAGCACATACCAAAACCACTAGCCAAAACATACTGAATATGACACCAGTGCTTTAGATTGCCAGACACACACACACTAATTCACACTTCTACTGGAATGTTTACTGGAGCCTTCTACTGACATGTTTCGGGAGGTGGGAAGAAAACAGAGAACCTGAAAGCAACTCGCATAGACATGAAGAAAATGGTCAATAAAACATATATCAAGCAATTAGACACTAACATATGTTTACAAAATAACCAAATAAGTACAGAAATGTATAGATTATCAATGTAGCTATACGACTACCACCAAACCACCGAAACATAATGATTTTCTAATGTTTAGATATTTTTTTTTACCTTTTTCTTACTCACCATAAAGCATCTTAACTATTCATATACAGTACTGTGCAAGGGTTACACAGCAAACATGTGGAAGATGCTTTGGTCAGATAAGACTAAAATTTAACTTCTTGGCCTAAATACAACTAATACTGCACATCATCCGGAACACACCATCCCCACTGTGAAACATGGTGGTGGCAGCATCATGTTGTGAGCTTTTCTTCGGCAGGGACAGGGAAGCTGGTCAGAGTTGATGGGAAGACAGATGAAGCCAAATACAGGGCAATCTTAAAAGAAAATGTGTTAGAGTCTGCAAAAGACTTGGGACTGGGGAGGTTCACCTTCCAGCAGGACAACAACCCTAACCATACAGCCAGAGCTACAATAGAATAGATTAGATCAAAGCATATTCATGTGTTAGAATGGCCCAGTCAAAGTCCAGACCTAAATCAGAATTGTGAATTTGTGGCAAGAATTGACAATTGATGCATCCTCTTACTGTATGTCAGACTGCGAACAAGTCACAGGCATTCCTTACCGAATGAAACAACAGGCACAACTTCATGAACAACTTCTGTAAGTGCTGCCTTAAAAAAAACAGCCTCTCGGACCAGACACTTAATCTTTATGAGAGTTGCCGATTTGCTGCAAGTGGCGGGAATGCAACAGTGTTAATGCGTCATCAAGGTAGTTCCATCACAGGGATGTCACAGGCGGTCCTCTATGAATGTATCAGTAAGCAGCATCGTTATCAGCTTCTATGTCATCCAATGAACAGTAGGCAGCGCCATTGTGGTGAAAACACGCAGGGTGCTTGGGCCCGCTCATCGTTGCTTGCAACTATTTTCTTTTTTTCGTCTAAAAAGAGGTCATATATTATAATGCTATCAAATATTTTTGCAGCAACATTTAATTTTGTGGTGGAATACTGATATTTACAAATCCGAAATGTTTTTGTACTGACTCAATAATAATGTCATAAAAACTATAACAAAGTTTGTAATAAGATTAAGTACTGTATAAAATATATATTTTTAGTTTTTCTATTTTCAAATGAAATCAACTGACACAAAACGAGCATAAGAGTGGCTAGGAATAAGCCAGCCAGCCACCTGTGTGTGTGTGTGTAGTCTAAAAGCTGATTGATTTTTCCATCCTCACAGCTAACTACATATCATAAAACATCTGCTCACCTTTTACATGTTGATTAAACCTATGCTGTTAATTTGTCATTTTGTTGTTTTGTCCCCCCGCGCCTTGTTATTTGTCTTATCACTCTCAGGCTCCCTTGCCAACATTGTTCTTTGTCTATACTGATTATGTACAATTACAATACAGTACAGTACATGTTAATTACCATTAATTTGCATTTCACTTGGCTGTTAATTTATATGTATAAAAGGCCAGCTTTCTTCTGTCTGTGCTTCTCACCATTCCAGTTTTTTTCTCTTTCATGATAGCTTGGCATGAATGAAGTGGAGCAAGAGCTCAGGAAAAAGCTAAGAGACATTGCATTGTTATATGTGGTGAAGGACACTATAGTGACCACACCCTTTACCAGAAAAGGCATATCAACTCAATATCATGACCAGCAAACAGTCTGTCTCCAAACCCTCTTGAAAATTTTTGCCCATAGCAAGGCCATAGAAACATTATATCTAAGAGATTTTATTACATTATTCAGATATTTAATAATACTGTATAAGATATTTGATAATATAAGATAATATGCATAACACGAAATGTGTTTTGCTGTCAGTTTATTAAATTATTGTGTGTGTGTGGGGGGAGGGGTGGTTTCTGTAAATCCTAATTCTAATTCTAACATTTTAACATTCATCCGAAATTAAAACGTTATATCTTTAACAATAAACCTAAACATACATCTAAATCATATGCTCTAATTTGATCTTTCAACCTTGATCCCAACATCTACAACCTAGTCCTAAAATCTAAAGTACAGCAGAACCTCTGCATACAAATTAAATTTATTCTGGAGGCAAAAATTCCTATTTAAAATATTTAAAATAAGAAATAATGTAAATGCAGATAATCTGCATCCAGAAATATTACCAATATTCCAAAAAAAAAGTGCAAAAAAAATCACGAGGCTGTTGAACGCCTGTTGAAGGCAATGTTGGTATTGTGGTTTGGCTCTTTCGAAACAGCTTTCACTGACTGAAAAAGTTCATAAACTCACTTTGCTGGCTTTATTTACACTCACGCAAGCAAGTTTTGAACGGGCTCCCGGGCGTACATGCAACGTAGCTGCTGCCGGTTTTGGTTAAGGCAAAAATTCATCATGGATGGGCATGCGGTTCCACTATACTGTATAATCCTTACTTTGATCTTAACATCTAAATCTGAAATCTAATTTGATAATCCAAATTTGAATCTAAAATGAATCTAACCTAAATTTTAATTCCAAGTTTAGACTCTCAGAAAAATTGGTTGCATGTCCAGTGGTGAAAACATGGACAACTTTATAGAGCTGCATATTTGATACATGCTGTACACTTTACTTTTTGTACAAATAAAATACATGCTGTCCTTTGGGTTTATGGTGCTATTCAACGGCAGACAACACTACCATTGTACAGTTACGCTGTTACACCTTTTGGTCAATTTGCGGGTTGAAGCTTGAAGTGGAACAGTAGCGCATGCGCCAAGTTTCTGTGTCTGATTGGCGTATATGTGCCAGAGTAGCTGGACTCTCAACCGCATTATCTGGGTGTGCTAATCCGACTTTGAGAAGATCGATTTAGTACAAAATTCAGTTAGACAAGCATTTGCATTTACTTTAAAAGTTTGGTCTTAGTCGGAATAGCACCATTAGTCGGTTTAACACAACCTAATGGTACCCTTCTAAATGTTTGTGAGAAAATTGAAAGAAATCAGCAGAAACAAGGTTACAGTGTGCAAACTGGGAGCAATCATAGAGTAGATATGATTGGACACTTCACAAATCTGCAATGTCCAAGGAGATGGTGATGGAACTTTTATCTGGTGCCTTTTTAATGAAACATATCAAGACGGCTCATTTTTTCCAGTGTAATTTCCCCAGTCATTTATGATATGGGTTTGTATGTCAGGTAAAGGACCAGGGGAGATGGCAGGCATTATCTCAACAGTCAGTGTACAGGTGTTCATTGAAATTTTGGAAACTTTTCTCATCGCACTGGTTATTAGGAAGTCGTGTTTCAAGATCTTGACCAAGAAAAAGGTCATAGCTCTATCCTATTGTTAACCACTATTTGAGGAAACTAGAACCGGCTTGATGGAGAAAATTGTTTTTCATTAGTAAAGTCCTTGCCAAGGCCATAGGCCAAGGAAGGCAGGAGGTGCAAAGTGCTAACCACTTAGCCACCGTGCCACCACCTATTAAACAAAATTTTGTCAGGCAATCATGTCTCATTTCTGAGCTACCAGACTTGACCTTCTTAGAATGTCACGAACTTTACCTCAAAATGTAAAACCTAATGTACATAACTCTTTCAGTTTATATACTATTACGTTGGAAGCTAGATAAAATTTTTTATAAATTTGTAATCCTACACTTTCATTCATCTTCTAAACCATTTTAGTTGCTGGGGCCTGGAGCCTTCTCCAGAAGACTTTGGCCATGAGGTGGGGTACACCATGGGATGCCATACCATTGCAGGGCAAACACACACACAATGGCCAATTTGGGAACTGTTGGACTAAACCGGAGTAGCCAGAGGAAACTAACCAAGCGGGCAGAACATGCAAACCATGCTGCTAACCACTGTGCCCTCGTGT
Source organism: Clarias platycephalus (assembly GCA_030068275.1). Classification (NCBI taxonomy): domain Eukaryota; kingdom Metazoa; phylum Chordata; class Actinopteri; order Siluriformes; family Clariidae; genus Clarias; species Clarias platycephalus. The sequence continues at coordinate 5,837,781 of JAQQZT010000006.1, forward strand.
CGCCCACCTGTATTTCATTCAACAAAATAACAGACAGATTGATTGACAAAATCTGTCATCCGGAAACCTCCTGAATCCGTGCCTCCAAGTCCTCCAGTGTGCAAGGCTTTGTGCTGTACACCTCCTCCTTTGCGTAGGAGTGAGATCTGGACTTCTTGGAGGCCGTTAATGAAGTCTATGTTGTCCCAGCCAGCGTCTTGGAAAATGCTGGTCTAGCCACGCAGGCAAAGTAAGAGCAAAATTGGATGGTGCACCATCCCGCATGAAAATGAGGTCGCCAATGTTATCTCAGCCAAATACCGTTAGGCCACACGTAATCTCGTAAATATTGCCTAAGTTACTTTTTACCCACCCTTTAGATGATGAGTGAGGGAGAAATGTTTTTACGTTAAAGTATTGCATGAGCAGGAGTGTGGTTTTACTTAATATCTGCACAACCTGTTGCTTGAATATATGGGAGCAGAATTCTAAATTTTTTATGTAAAAAACGTCGCTGCAAACAAACAAAAAAAGCCTTTATTTTATAGTTACACTGGGAGACAACTACTAAACAGGCCAAAGGAATACAGCATGTGAGGAAGACCACCCCCACTTCTCTCTCTCTCACTCTCTCTCTCACTTTTCACCGGGAATGCGCACGTCACCAGGCGCGCTCTCGCCCGTGAACGCGCCTACATTACACGAGTGAGCAAATAGGACCGAAGGACTCCCTCTCTACATAGCGGTTTGGAACAGATAAATAAGTCCCGCCCCCTGGCAACAGCTTCACTCCAGCCGAGCGAGGAATCTTGGGACGCGTCCAAAACCGCATACTACTGCACTAACGAGTGTTTATGTAAACGGTGCTCGGAAACTGATTTCCGTTAACGGTATATTCTCGTGACCTGAGCATTCGGAGCTGACACCGGAAAGGAAGAAGACGAAGAAGCAGTAACAACAACCCCAGCTCCCTCCGTGCAAGACATTTTTAAAGTTAAAGAGCAGGATTGGGGCAGACATGTTCTCCGCCGAGGCGCACTGAAGCCAGGGGAAGGGAGGGAATCACAGCCTGGTAGGTTATTATGGGATGTTTCACAGGCTTCACCTAGAATCGTACATCTGTGCGCGTGCTCACGCTAAGGCAGTTATTTATGTGTGTGTGTGTGTGTGTGTGTGTGTTTGTTTGTTTCCAGCTCAGTCTTTATCAGCTGTTGATCATCTGCTCTAACTTTTCCTTAAGGAATCTGACTCTGAATCTGTAAATAATAATAATAATAATAATAATAACAACAACAACCTGTGTGAATGTAAACACAGCTGTACCCACACGTACACGTCTTTACACCTTCAAATTCAGGTGATATGTTTATCTGTGGCCTTTTCCCCCACTCATCATTACTAACACACACACACACACACACACACACACAAACCCAGATCTGTAGGTGTGGAGATTAAAATCTACAAAGGAGGCATGTTGTTTTTTCTACCTCGCTGAGCAAGTCTTTTCCCATGCTTTGTTTATTGATTTATTTTTTTAAAGTAAACTCTAGCCATAACACTTGAGGCTTGGTGGTTGGCACTGTCGCCTCGCTCCTTCATAGTTCTGGGTTCCTGCCTCGGGGTCTCCCCGTGCTTGGTGGGTTTCCTCCGGGTTCTCCGGTTTCCTCCCACAGTACAAAGACCTGCAGATTAGGCTAACTGGCTTTCCCAAATTGCCCATAGTGTGTTTATGCGTGTGTGTGTGTGCCCTGCGATGGATTGGCACCTCGTCCAGGGTGTACCCCATTTCATGCTCTAAGTCATAGCTGGCATAGACTCCAGACTCCCTGTGACCCTGTATACAGGATAAAGTGGTATGACTGAGTCAGTAGGTAGTCAGTATGAGTCAGTAAGTGTTGTGATGGGAATCATCACCTCCCGATACGATATTTTCACGATACCTCTTTATATTATATGGTCCAATTTTAAACCTTTAAAAAAAAGTTTACCGATTAATTAAATGTACCGCGTTCATTAAAACATTAGTTTTCTCACTTAAAAATCCACAAAACCATTCAAAAATCTGACCTAAAATGTCAGATGCGTTTGTGAGAAGGCGGGCACAAGTGGCTTCTTCTGATCACGGGGCAATCAAACTAAAAATTTGACCAGTTCTGGTCACTGGCTGAGTAACCGTTTAATCTCTACTCTTCTTATAAATGTAATAGTATTTTGAAGTCAAGTGTGGTGATATGTGAATCGCCACACAAAAGAATCCCAATTCATAACTAAATAGATTTTTTCCCTCATTCCTATTCAATTGCATTAGCTGACTTAAATTAAAAATACTTTTTAGTTTTCAAGCTAATGTTACTTGGACTAATAAAGCAACACCATTTATTTAAGCTTGGCCAGATGGTTCTTAATGACTTTATTTTCATTATTATGATTTTTACATAAAATATACATACAGTATTACTTTTTATAAGCTATTAAAAACTAGTTATCTTTATATAAATAAAGTGGTATGACTTGAGGCTAAATCCCAAATGGTTAGTTACGCCATAACCCCTGTTGAGGCCTTGAGCAAGACAATTAAGCTTATCTACTCCAGGGATGCTGTATCCTGACTGACCCTGCGCTGACCCTAGCTTCCTAACGGGGAGATGTGTAAAAATCTTTTCACTGTGCTGTAAGGTGCACGTGACAAATAATTGAATCTTAATCCCTTAGTCTTAATTCTCTCACAGAACATAGACCAGGAGAATGGATAAATTAGGTTGGAAAATACTGTTCAGTTACGCAGATTTTGAAATTTTGAAAATTTTGAAAATTTGTGTCTCATACAGAATAACAAAACGTGAAAAAAAACTAATGTTTTAGAAGGTCAAAATATTGGTCTGCATCAAGTCCCAAAAACTATTATGGTGATTTGAAATTACTGGAAAGAACTGTCTGACATATTATTGAAACCAGTAAGTACTGTGCTGAACCTTAGAAATTAAGTAATGAAAGGAGATCACTTAGTAAAGATAAAAAAAAATAAAAAAAAAAGGGTTAAAAAAAAAATTACACTAGAAATCATAGCTATGTTTCATAGTGAAAGTAAGCGTATTCCCACATGCACAATGTGATGAGAACTTGGGGGGACTGGGACTAAACAGCTGTGTGGCCACTTGTTAGTGAGACTCATCAGAAAGAAATGTTTGATGACACGGCCATATTCCAGAACTCAAACTGTGGAAGTGTTTCTGGGAGCATGCGGAATCATTTTCACACATTAATTTGCCACCAAACTATGCCTCATAATCAAAGGTATCAATGAAATCTTGGAGTACAAGATTTTTTTTTCTTTGGCCAGGAATTTTACTTATAAGCATCTAATTATTAAAGAAAAAAAAAAAACGGAATTTATTTTTTATTTTCATTGTCAACTATGTTGTGAAGTCAGTGGTACATTGCTGATATTTATGGAGGTCGGTTCAAACTGGACTATTTAAATGTTAAGGTTGACTTACAGTACCAAATAAACCAACGTTGAGCTTTTAAGTATGGCCTTCATGCAAGCAAAACTCTATGACAAACACTAGAGTTCATGGTCAGTTAGGAGCTCAAATCTCATTTGTCACGTACTCGGCCATGCACAGTATGATATGCAGTGAAACACTTATAGTGGTGTGAATAAAATGTAAATGTAATATATATTTTTTTTATAAAAACAAACTTTAGGATTAAATATACAAATTACAAAATAAAATATAGTTGCAAGCAATTAAAAGTTCCCAAGCACCCTGTGCCATCGCCACCCCGGTGCTCCAGAAAGACATGGATACCATGGGAACACCGGGCACATGCATTTAAAGGGGACATACTAATACCATTACTTTTAGAAAAGGTGGGAATTTTATGTTTAAATCTCCGAAAAGCAACAGATGCTGGAAAAAATGCATCACACTATGATGTCACTCAATGTGACGTCACAGTATGATGTCACTCAATATAATGCCACACAAAGTTATCAACCACTTTTCAGTATAAGTTTGAGGCATCGTCACGGCTGACCTGTTTGAGAAATCAAAAATCCCTCCAATTTTACTTCCTCAATGTCTTGCGATCACATGGGCCTGGTTTGGTGCCGGTTTGGAAAATATCGAATTCCAATCGGTTCGTCTTGCAAACGACCCAAAATGACTGATTTCCTGTTGAGTTGAGCCCATGACATGCAATGCGAACGTTGTTCAGGTCAATGTGCTCTAAATGTGTACCGGGTTTCGCGTGCATACGAACAAGTGTATATGAGCTATAAGCTAAAATCTCGTGTGAAGGCCCTGTGCAACATCCGGACGCAGAGTCTCATGCATCCTAATGGCAGCAGATTCCAACCTTTCATGAGTTTTTAAGCATGTTAAGACCCTCCAAAAAACGGCAAATGATGGAAAAAAAATAAAAATCCTATGATGTCACAGGGCGGATGTCATAGTTCTTGGTTCCTAAATATATATAAATATATATAAATTTCAGAAAGTGAAATTGTAAACTGAGAGGCGTTGCTGTATATACAGGATGTAAATAAGTAATGCTCCTTTTGTCAGGTTGATTGATGTGGGGGATGTCTGCATGATGTAAAAACTGTTGTCATAGCAACAAATCCATACGCCTCATCTTAATGCAAACGCAATGCTTTGACCTCTTATAACCACCACTTATTGTAGGTTCTACCTAATCCCGAGTATGTCATATGACCACGACATAAACGCAAGCCGTGCTAGGAGCTAACTTATGTAACATCCTTGAACATGTTGCTTTTCTCACATGATCAGCTGAATGTTGTTTTGTCCTGCAGGCAGTAGCTCGGTTTTAAGCTCGAGGTGATCAAATAGTGCATTCCCATAATGCAGACAAATAAAGACAGAACCTCTATTCCTACAGGATATAAGAGAATCTTTACCAACATGTCCATTTGTATAGGATAAATGTATGACTTTTCGCTGGGGTTATATCTCCTGGATATTTAATAAAAGGTAAAAACACAGCAGAAGTCTTCCAGACGTGCATTTACAGTCAGTGAAATATTACAGACGGGATTAAAATCCCAGAGATGCTTTAATGGTAATTACATTACACCACCTCCGCAGGGGAATAGGCATGTTTTGTTGATGATTGTCCTTTTCGTGTGTGTGTGTGTGTGTGTGTGTGTGTGTGTGTACAGAGGGCATAGTCGCCGTAGCTGTCTGTGTATATTACTCATAATGCACTGTGACCGTTTCAAATTTCAGTGAGCAGTACAATGCAAATAATGTAGAAAGCGGCGTTTGTGTAATACGGTGGTTGTAGGAGGTCACATGATCTCGGTGTGTTTACACAAGCAGTGATTAAACATCAGTACATTAAGCATGACCTTCTATAGATGAAGCAGTATAGAGAAACTGATTTACGGCTTGATGTTTGTTTTTGAGTGTCGTGCAGTTTTGTAATTGTAAATGTCATTTCAATTGAACTAAACGGTGATGTGTGTTTTATTAATTGTAGAGAGAATTATACAGAAGGAGGGCGAGTCAAACATTATCGCCGTTCTGACTGTAGAAGATTGTAGCGAGTCAGACGAAGCGAGATCAGGACTATAGGAGGACACTTTAAAACGATTTTTTTTCAGACAGGTATGGGCAGACGTGCAGCGTCATGCAAAATCACAACGCCCTTGGATAGCATCCTCTGCGTTTATTCCGAAGTTCAGCTCTCCAATAAGTGTCTAACTGTAACGAGCGCTGTCGATGATGTTCCAGTTACAACGTGCAAAGTGTAATTGCAAACCGAGTGGTTTTCCTGTATGTATGTTAATTAATAATTTTCTGTTCTGTTGTCATTTTAGTTGATATGGGGATATGTTCAGACTTGTACGCACTGTTGTCATAGCAACAAATCCATACAATGCTTTGACCTTTATAACCACCAAGTAATGTAAGTTCTCACATGACAGAATGTTTACCAACATGTCCATCTAGATAGGATATACCTATGATATTTACAGTGCTGTGAAAAAGTATTTCCTATTTTTTTTTTTTTTTTTTTTTCATATTAGTCACAGTTAATTTTAGTCACAGATTCAGATCAAACTAATGTTATTGTTACACAAAGATAACCTGAGAAAATTCAAAATGTGGTTTTTAAATGATGTCATTTATTAAGGAAAAAAGTTGTCCAAACCTACCTGGGCCTAAATGAAAAAAGTAATTGCCCCCAGCCCCAGATAAAGTTTTTGAAGTGGCCTAGTCAAAGCCTGGACTTAAATCTGATTGAGTTGAGCTTAAAAACTCTCCAGTGTGGCTGAATTAAAACACTTCTGCAAGGTAGAGTGGGTCAGAATTCCTCCACAGTGATGTGAAAGACTCAATGCCGGCTATCACAAACGCTTGATTGCAGTTGTTGCCGCCAAGGCAAGGCCGAGGCACAACCAGTTATTAGGTTTGGGGGGGGGCAATTACTTTTTCACATAGGTCCAGGCAGGTTTGGACCAGCTTTTTCATCTTAATAAATAAAATTATAATTTGAGAACTGCATTTGGTCTTTGTGTGATATTCAAATTAATTCGATGATCTCATTTAAAATTTAAGTGTAACAAATATTGCAAAATAAATAAAAATCAGGAAGCAAATACTTTTTCACGGCCCTTATAAAAGGGAAAATCCAGCATAAGTTTTTTATTTTTTTTTATTTTTATTTTTTTAAAACAACGTGTGTGTGTGTGTGTGTGTGTAAAATGCCTATATTTTTTCACAAGCAACCCGCACTAGTGTTTAACAGCAGCTGGTTAAGGCACCGCTCTGATCAACACTTACAACACCAACGCAGGTAACTGAGTCAGCGGCATTTGAATCCTGAAATCAATCTTCAGGTAATTCGGCGCCACACCGACATGAATCAACATCTGAAAATATTAAATGTAGTCATAATGTGTAATTTAGAAGAAGGATTGCACCAGGGCTGAAAATGTTTTAAAGGTCACGTATTTACTACAGTATTTCTTTAACAAGTTAATATATGTCTCAGAGGTCTTTCAAAGTGTATGTCAACGCTCCAGCTGAAGTATCTTTTTTCATACCTCAAACTCCTGCACAGTGTGTGTAACTGCTCAGCAACATCCCTCCTGAGAACAGCAGAGCCCAGCAATCATCCAGTCTTATATGACGTCACAATAGGCAGAAAATTTAATCAGCTTGTTTAAGGCCTGGTCGATACAGAAATGAATAAAGGACACAAAGCAGCGATTTATTATTTTTTGCTTCTGCCCACACATGAGATCTATCTAAGGGTTTAAAAATGATTTAAAATTGATTTAAAATTGTCGTCATGATTTGCACTTTAAATTAGAAAACATTCTATGTTCCTTCCATGCAAAATGTTTATTAATCTATGAAATCTAGAAAGAAAAATCACATCAGCGGCATAACAGGAATTTTTTTGAGAATTGAAGGCAGCACGAAGGGAAGTTTTCAATCTGTACTAAGGCAAATTGGTTAGTGTTAACTGTAGTACTCAGTACAATTTTTATTTATTTATTTATTTTTATTTTTGGATTTTTCTTCCAGATTTTCTCCCTAATTTAGTCGTGGCCAATTCCTCCCTGTCACTAGGGTGCGCCCACATTAAGGCGACTACTACCACTCAGCCGGGAGGGCCGAAGACCATCACGCGTTTCCTCCGAACCACGCGACGCCAGCCGGCCGCATCTTTTCGATCTGCTCGCTCACTCACCGTTGGGGGCGGCGTAACACTCTCGGAGGACAGCACTATCCGCTCCTTCTGCTTCCGTAAGCTCACAGACGCCCCCGATTGGCTGTAGAGCCGTGATTAATGTGGGAGCACGAAGTACCCCTCATCCCTCCCCTCTGAGAGAGCTCGGCCAATCAGCACTTTACCACTGCGCCACTCGGAGGCAGTACTCCGTACTATTGATGGCAATCACCAGTCACCTCCCAAATACGATGTTATCACGATACCCAAGCATTTAGTTTTTCCCTCTTAAAATCCAAGTGCAGCATTAAGTCAATACAAACTAACTTCAAATACAAGAGTTTTAATATTTAACTGCGCGGCATGTGTCTCTGTCATCTAAACAAACCTGGCAACTAATACACTCCTACAACACAGGATGAAAATGTTTGAATAGCTCAGAGTGCGCCACCTGTAGGATCATGAAGGAACAGTTTTATCTTCCCACATACCTCCTAAGTCTCGAAACTGAAATTGATGGGTGCGTGGGTAGAGTGACTGCATGCACATGGGGGTGTTTGGTTTCTAAAGCAAAAGGCTTCTGTCATGAAGGCTTCTGAAGCACGCGTTAAAATTTTTTTTTTTTTTACTAATTAGTGCTGGTGTAAGCGTGGGTATTGAGTGGGTTTAATACTAATTCTGTGGCAGAATTTGGCGAAAATGGCCGATTAGAAGCTTCTGCGCCTTCACCGTCCAATCAGCTCTTGGTCTGGCCGATCAACTGGTTCATCTCTATTATAAATGCAAAAATAGTAAAAAAAAAAAAAAAATATATATATATATATATATATATATATATTTTGGAGTCGTGAAAGAATTGCGATTCATAACCGAGTCGGTTTAAAAAAAATAATAAAATGCATTTCCCCCTAATCTCTAGTGTCTACTTAAGTATGCACTTGTTAACCAACACTTGTTTATTGTTGAACAGTGTAACATGTTTCTATACTACACCAACGTTAAAGGGAAACTTTAATGCAAATTCACTTTCAGTCATTTTAAGACATTGAGGTGGCTCTGAAATTGCGAAAATGGTGTGGGTGAAATTATTATTGGTTTAAACAAACCAGGTAGATTTTCCACACAGTGTGACCTCATATAAGATGATCCCCTACTTCCCCTGACTTGTTGCTCAGCTCTGCTGTTCTCTGAAGGGGCAGAGCTCAGGAGTAGCCCATATACAGTACTGTGTATACATCGTGAAGCAGTGCATTTGGAGGGGGAGGAGTTAAATAGAGGAAGTTTAAAGTATAAAAAACACATATCTGATGGGTTGTTCAGCTGGAGCGTGAAACACACAAACTTATGTTGAGGGAGCTGTGAGGCCTGTGTCAGCTTGCACTTGCTGGTGTATTGCACCATGTCCATGCGCAGCTTTCATGCCTGTGGTGGCTCCATGTGACCGCAGGATTTCTCTAAAATCCCTTACCTGGTTAATCTGTTACTCATGTAAATATAGCTTGAACAAGGATGAACAAAGAGACTTTTGTATAAGGGTGTATTTCGTAATACATTTTTCCACACTGGATTGTGAGTATTTTTTTTTTTTCTCTCCATTCAGCATTTATTTTTCTTTTGTACAGCTTTATCCTGTACAGGATCACCCTGTGGACTGTCCATGGGGAGACTTTGGGCATGAGGTGGGGTACACCCTGGACAGAATGCCAATCCATCGCAGAGGGTGCACACACCTTTTTTTTTTTTTTTTTTTTTTTCATTGAGCAATTTGGGAACGCCATTTAGCCTAATCTCTGGAGGAAACCCACCAAGCACAGGGAGAACATGCAGTCACAGACCCGAGACGGGAATCAAACCTTCGATCCTGGAGGTGCGCTAACCTTCGATCCTGGAGGTGCGCTAACCTTCGATCCTGGAGGTGCGCTAACCTTCGATCCTGGAGGTGCGCTAACCT
>JAQQZT010000006.1:5862873-5876423 GCA_030068275.1 Clarias platycephalus
ACATTTATTTATTTATGTATTTATTTATTTCTATATTTACTTATTTATTCACACATTTATTTATTTATAATTATGTCGTGTTTAGTCCTCCATAGAAGGTGTGTTGGAAAACTTAAAATTAAATAAAATCTCTCACATGAACACGTTTATTAGTACATGAAAGTCTTACATAAAATATAAAATATAGATATTGTATGAAATAAGTTAAAAGTTTGGCACCATTTAAGCCCATGTGAGTTCCAAATAATGCTTTACTGACAAAAATGTAAAACATATTTATTTGGTAACGTTGTTTTAAAATTCATAGCATTTAAAACTCGGGGTAAAAAATAAATTACAAAATCAGTTTCATACAATCATTTTATTAATCGTTTAATTTCAATGCCTCATTTGTCATTCTTTAATTTATCGCATTATATTTAACATACCCTTAATTATTGTTTACCTGAATACACTCTGAAATCTTCCTCGAAATAAAGAAAGTCTCTCCTCCCTGATGGGCCGCCACCTTAATCTGGGCCTTCACTCTCTCTCCCTCAAAGACTTCCTGTCCAATCCGATCTTTCTCGCCCACACAGACAAGTTTCTTCTTTTTTTTAACTTTTTTTTTTTTTTTTTCTTGTTCCCTCACTATAACGGCGACATTCCTCTCCTATCATACACATTAACTGATGCCTGTGTTCAACATCAGAGATCTAAACAGTGTCGAGTCCATAATGTGTATCAAGACTATATCTGTGCCTGGGCTCGTCGTACATTTAAAAACACAATCATTATCAAATGCTTTCACACGAGGTTACGTAACAAATGCATCATCGCTCGTAATTAGAGGAACTCCTCACTGAAGCGCATCGAGGTGGAGCTTGGTCATCTTAAACGCTTTAACAGTGACTCATGGTTAGAAAAAAGTGTAGGTGTAGTTTTGTATATAAAACTATGTAGTATTTTTACAGATCATACATGTGATCTAAATATAAAGTCAAATAAATGCATAAACGTGGAATTATTTTTTAGAATAAAAAGACTTTTGGAGACTATATTAAAATGAATCAACATTCAATTTACATTCTTGACATGCTTAATTCTTTCAGTGAAGCTCATATCTTAATGTGCTTTAGCTAAAAAAATAATAATGATTATAAATAATAATATACAGTTTTATTGTCCATTGGGTTGGAAAATGAAACTGAAACGCCTGGTTTTAGACCACATTAATTCATTAGTTTACTGTAGGACCTCCATTTGCGGCCAATACAGCATCATTTCGTCCTGGGTAATGACGGATACAAGTCCTGCACAGTAGCCAGAGGTATTTTGAGGTCACTACATGAGGCTGGTGGAGGAAAACACTTCCCATTACCCGCCCATCTAGCACAAGTATTGGGCCTAGGAAATGCCATGATATTGCAGCCCAAACCATCACTGTTTCACTCTGGATATGCAACAGCCTGGGTGGTACGCTTCTTTGGGGATTCTCGACGCCTTAACTCTCCCGGATGTGGGAAAGACAGTGAAGGTGGACTAATCGGAGAACAATACATGTTTTACATTGTCCACAGCCCAAGATTTTCTCTGCTGGCACCATTGAAATCGACGTTTGGCATTGGCTGTAAGGTTTGGCTATAGCAGCCTGGCCATGTACATTGAACCTGTGGAGCTCCCGACGAACAGTCTTGGAGGAAACAGGAGAGTTGAGGTGCACAGTTAATTCTGCAGTAAGTTGGGCAGCTGTGGTTTTATGTTTTTTGGATACAAGCCGGGTTAGCACCCGGACATCCCTTTCAGACAGCTTCCTCTTGCATCCACAGTTACTCCTGTTGGATGTGGTCCTTCTTGGTGGTATGCTGACATTACCCACCCTGGATACTGTGGCTCTTGATACACAGAGAGACGCGCCAGAGAGACGCACACCAACAATTTGTCCTTTTTTGAACTCTGATATGTCACCCATAATGTTGTGTGCAGTGCAATATTTTAAGCAAACCAAGTTAAATCTTCACATTCTGCTCTTACAGGTGGAATGTGCAATCAATGAAGATTGGCCACCAGGCTGGTCAAATTTAGCCATGAAACCTCCAACACTAAATAGGCCAGTGTATCAGTTTCACTGTCCAACCCCTGAAAGTAGCATGTCTTCACCAACCTCCAACACACACACACACTTCATTTAACGTCATGTAAATGTACTCAGCAAAAAAATGGAAGAAAATAGCCGAGAAGGGAAGATATTTAATGGGCACAAAAACAGTTTTTCAGACTTTGAGATGCTCGCTGAGACTGCATGCATGCAGGCAGGGCTAACTCAACAATGGTGCATGAAATTGATGCACAGATTAAAAAAACAAAAAAACAACACCACATGGCTCTAATCTGTTTCTGGATTGGTTAAAACAATAAGTAGCACAATACATTATTTAAATAATCTTTTTATATTCAACGGTAATTGAAATACAGTTCCCCTGTATGTTTGTTTGACTGAGTAACTCTTAGTAGAATCGAATTGCCCAGTTGCCCGCTCATTGGAACTTTAAGGTGCTGATGCAGATTCTTCCTTTTCCGAATCCTGTTTCAGGCTACATGCTTAGAAACCAGTCTAGATGTCTGCAGTGTTGTCATCAACTTGTCAGAACGCAACAACATACTCAGGACGTTAAATAAATTTGAATTTCACAGAGCGGACCCCTAAGCACAGGAGTCACACTTCTTAAGTTGACTTGCTGAAAGTTGAAGAATGAGTAATAAGGAAATGAGATGGGTTTTTTTTGGAGTGTGATAGATGTCGTCATGGTGATCCCCCCCCCCCCCGGCTTGTGTTTCCGTATCAGTGGTCTGTTTTTGTGTGAGTGAGTCACTCGGGGTGGCACACGGGGGAATGGACAGAGCATGGACTACACACCTACCACATGGGACAGGAAGTGAGCGACACCAGACCAACGTTCATCACCAGATAGGCGACGTTTTCATGCGTCACATCCTGCTTTCCTGCTGATAGCAGCTGAGAGAGAAGAGATAAAGATAGAAGGAGTGAGGGGAAAAGAAATGCAATGGAATGAGGACCAAACCCGGTCAAGGATTTTACACAATACCACTGAACGATGTAATATTGTTTATTATGTATATTTTTTTAAATACTATTTTTATTATAGTAATGAAACACTTCAGCAAACTGTGGATAAATTTTCTCTATCTGATACCAGTTCCAGCTGCAGGGCAATTCACACATCATATTAATACACTCCTTTGAATATATCATTGTTTCCATAGTAACGTCAAGAGGAAATTGACTGATGGATGATCAACCGCAACAGAAAAACATTCAGACTTTTTAGGAAAACTTACATTGCCGTACTTTAATGCCTTACAACACAAAACCTAAATGTTTTAAAAATAAATTACTCATGTTTTTCTTCTTTTGAGTTTATGGATCATTGGTGCCAATACTGCCGCCTGCTGGACTGGAGTGTATAGCGGAAGAAAACAATCAACAACACGAGCTACACAGTATTTCAGTGTTTTAGATATCTTTTGTAGTTTTTAGAACGAGGGTTGTTCGAGTCAAACCAGGACTTGAAATTTTTCGCGAATTAAGGTGTAAAAGATAAATTGACATCACGGTGACGAGACTCTTGGTCACAATAAAACACTTTTTAAAGATGTTTTAAAGAAAGCCAAAACATTGAGCGAGTGGAATGCCGGATCCTTGAAAATTCACAGATGATGTGTGTCAGTCTGTGGGTATTGTACACAAAATCCTTCCATGCACAAAGCGCTTTAGAGTAACAGAAGGTTATATATCCACTTCAAAACCTGAAAGTAGTTTATCTAGTTGTAATAAATCAGACATTAAACGTTGGTGTTATGAATGTCGAATTCATGTTTTCACCTCAGAGAAATGTTCAGGCATGTTAGAAGGCTTTGCATGTATATGATAAAGTTTCTGGTTATTTATTTCTTGCACAACACAAGACTTTTGGTTGGTAATTTTCATGAGTGTGCTAAGAGTAATGCTGATTTGGAAAGGCCACGCCCTTGGTTGTTTCAGCAACACCATGTATATCACATTACTGTAGTTGAAATTTTCTAGTTTCTGTGTTTTACATGGGAGGTTTCACATCTGTAATAAGATCGAGTTTGTCTTATTCTATGAGTGAACTACAGGACGGCTGACTTGGGGAGGAAAAGTGTGCAACGTGTTATATGACCGTCACTGACAGTAGACTTTTGTGTTCTAATAACTTACACAAGTCACAACTTACTCAGCAAAAAAACAAACAAAAAAACCTCAGGTGTTTTTAAATAAGTTAGTTTGTAATTTGGTTGGTTTATGTTACAAGTAATTGAAACATATTACTTGTGTATAATATGCAGTAAACCAACCGACTTACAAACCAACATTTATTTAAAACACCTGACTTTTTTTTTTTTTTTTTTTTTGACCTGCTGAGTGTGTTGCTCTTCAGTACATTTTTTTCATACAAGACAGTGTGTTTTTTTCTTTTTTGTTGTTTTGTTTTTAAAAAAATACAAGTTTCTGCACTTTTCTCCATTTACACATTTTCACGTTACATATATATAGTAAAATGTGAATGAGGAGTGTCAGGTTCACCTTTATTCTATTCATACTGAGGTAAAAGACTTTGAACATCTAGTGAATATCGAATGTCCATCTATCTGTCTTACTTTATTGTGCTTAGAGAGCTGCAACACACATTTTTTATAACAAATTCCACGCTGCAGCTTTATTCAGATGGTATTAAAAGTATTAAACATTTACTGCACAAATCAGTTCTTCCAAAATTGTAATTCGTTATTCAGACAATTTTTGTAATACGTGAGCCAGACAGGAGTCATTCCGTTACTGTGTGCGTGTGAAACTCGTCCTACAAGCCCCGCCCCCATTATTCCCGCTGTTATACCCCTATCTCACCTATGCGGTTTGACTATGCGAGGACCGACGCGCAGAAAGATGGAAAACCTAATCACAGCGCCAAAACTCGCGTTGAATCATGATGAACCGTACTTACGGCCACCGTGCGAAACCGCATAGGTGAGACAAGGGTATTAGTAGTTAACAGATTATGGGCCAAACTTTGCTGAGTGATGATGGTAGAATAATTATAAAGGTCTTGAATAAAACAACATGCATGAGGAAGCACAAAGGAGTTTTCATTTTCTGCAATGGAAAAGTACTCGAACTAGTTACTTTTATCAGAAAGTAACGCTGTAATGTAACTGATTACTTTTTAATGACAGTAGTTTTGTAATGTAATTAGTTAATTTAAAAAATAACGTCCCCCAGCACTGATTATACACAAACTTAAGAATAATTCTTTTTGCTCAGTGCATGCATTTATCTCTAGTTGACCAAATTAAAAAGTAAGTGCCACCTTGTGGCATTATTTAGAATTGCCGTGTAGCTATATTACTGAACTTTTGACCATTACAGTATATTGGACCATTTTAGATTAAGAAATAATAACTGCCCTTATGTGTAGGCAGGGTCGCGGGTCACGTATGCCTGTACTATTATAGGGGAAAATCAAAAAGCATCAAATCAGCAGTCTGTCTATGATTCACAGCTCTATATTACAAATCTGCTCTTGTATTTCCAATAACAGGAGCGATCTAGTTCCATCGTGCCGTAACTTGAAAGGCAATCACGATGAATAAATCACGACCTGTTCTTAAACAAATGAACGCATGTCAGGTTTGTCAAAACAACCGACTCTTTGTTTTAACAGGAATCCCAATGCCTCATTTAAAGTACTTCACACTGGTTGCATCCGAGAGCAGATATTAGAGGCTGGATTTCTCGTCGTCATAATCGCTCATGGACACCAGCTCCTTTAACCTGACACACTTTTCTTTTCTGTGTCACAGCTGCACGGAGATTGGCAGTCCCAGATGTGGCGGGTGATGAAGATGCTCGCCGGCGGGGGTTTAACCATCACCGGCTCTCATCACATGTGCGGGGATTACCTCTACAGCGGCCACACGGTCATGCTGACCCTCACCTATCTCTTCATTAAAGAGTGTAAGAAGACGGTTTTTAAATTAGGCTTTAGTGTCACCTTTGTTTTAGTTTTTTTTTGGAAAGAAATGAAGGTTCGCTTGGTTTGAAACACTTTGTCTCCGTTCCGTGTCTCACAGACTCTCCTAGACGCTTCTGGCACTACCACTGGGCGTGTGGGACGCTCTGCGGCGTGGGCGTGTTCTGCATCCTCCTCGCTCATGATCACTACACCATAGACGTAGTCATTGCCTACTACATCACCACTCGCCTCTTCTGGTGGTACCACACCATGGCCAACCAGTTGGTAAGTTTCCTTTTTATTTTTTCCTTTTAAAATAGCAGAGATGCAGTATGGCTGCGTACTCCAGATTTAGTCGTGTGTGTACATTGTTAGCATTTAAATAAGGATGAAATTATATTCATTTACAATTATGTATGGTGTATTAATGCCGATTTATTTTTTTGTTTTGTTTATGGTTACAGTTTTTAGTTTTTTTTTTTCTAAAACTCTTCTTCTGATCGCGCAGGAACTCAAGGCAGCGTCTCAGAGCAACTTCCTGTCCCGCGTCTGGTGGTACCAGGTCTTCCAGTATCTGGAGCGGAACGTGCAAGGTGTCGTCCCTCGCAGCTACCACATCCCGTTCTCGTGGCGATCGATACAGTGGGGCACTGTGAAGTACACCAGGATCGACTCGGACTGATAAAAAAAAAAAAAGAGCGAGAGCGAGACTCTGAAAGACTTGCCTTAAGTGCCAGGTCATGTGACAAACCAAGCCAATCCCTTTACCGCTTGGCCACGAGACGTCCCGGTCCACCAGACTGTCTGAACCATCGTCATCCGAAGCATTTCATTCCTCAGCCACTACAGACGGCATTCCCTCCTCATTTCAGCCCTGATGCACTGATGGGATGTGAGGTGTGAATAATGAATGCCTTCATCACTTAGCACGTGCCAAAAGTGGTCACTCCACTTTTTTTTCTTTTGTTTCGGCGACGTGACCGTTAACAAAACCGCTAGTTCGGTAGACGTTCTGCGTCCGTGTGTTACTTGAACATGGAGTAAAGTGAACAAGTTACAGACATTTCCATCCGCTTTCAGACTGAGCCAGTTCACTATGTTTAACGACTGACCTACATACATGACAGAGTGGAATCTAAAGTTTGCCCCAAACAGCGGGTTATTATTATTATTATTATTATTATTATTATTTTTCTTCCAGACTGTTCGCTTTATCCACGCACCCAAGCGTAGAAGTGTCCCTTTAACTGAAAATCCTGCAGTTCGTATTTTTGTTCCCCAGAAAAAAACGACTCGCAGGAAAGAAGCTATTTGAAGACAAGTGCAGTTTTGTAGCTATCCACTTAAATAACAACAAAAAAAATTAATAGCAAAATGGATTTCTATAAAGAATAGCGATTTATTTTTCAGAAGAAGAATGACACTTTTTTTTTTTTTTTTTTTTTAAATTGAGAGCGAATGGAGACAAAAGACTGTTTTCGGTGATACAAACTTCCTCAGTGCCTTCCTCGTCAGGATTGTGCATCGATCCTGTAGTCTTTGTGTGTTTGTGTTTATTTTATACGTATGTATGTACGTATGTACGTATGTATGTATGTATGTATGTATGTTTTTTAAGCTTATGGTCTCAGTGGTACATTAATGTTGATAAGAGGCAGAAATATTCAGCACTACATAAAGTGAGCTACGCCCCGCAGTTTTTAAACGTTGGAACAGTTTCCGTGCTTAGCATTTAGAGACAAATGATGGACGTAAAAACCCGAGATGTCGTAAACATTGATTGGTGGTAGAAATTGATGGTAAGTGCAAAGGTATTAGTACATGTTAGTATTATTTCTTTGGTTAATTAGTATAGCTGCAGTGTTGTAGTGTCGACCACCATCATTGGCCAAAACCTGTTGTATTATCTACTACACTTGCACTCAATGTCTTTTTGTTTAGTTTTAAACAGCAAACTCTATTTGGTTTTAGGAAATGCCCAAGTCATGGTAAAGCATGTTCTTTAAGGAACACAAACTTTGATAAAAATTTGTCTCTTTTCAACCATTAATGACCACCAAGCCAACCTCCATAATCAGTTCTTGTTTTTTTTTTTCTTCTTGTTTTTCTATCAGATTTATTTATTATTCTCCAAAAATATTCCACTCAACGGAATAGAGTAACACCTTTCATGTCCTGGTATCTTGTCTGAGACAAATGTCTTCGGTTCTGCTTTAAATCTTTCCCTAATGGACAGGAGAGTAGTTTCAGTGTCTTTGCGTATTGATCGCTGGACGTCCGTTCGATCACGTCTACCCTGTCCAGTGTGGTTAATGAGCAGGTTCGTATTTTGTTCACAAGATAACCGTGGCTGTTCTGTGCAACACATGATGAGAAAAGCTGCTAACAATTTCAAACGTTTTTTTTTTTTTTTTGGCAAATAAATGACAACCATTAGCACACAACTAAAATGATATAGAACGTGTGGTTATTGTGTGGAAACAAAAACATGGTATGTGTTTTTTTTTTTTTTTTTTTTTTGTGCTTGAAGATGCCTTTCCTTTTTAAAAAGCCAGTATACTTAGTATTGATCCCCAGGGAAATTCCAGATATCCAGCAGGAATAGAGACAGTAACACAAAGACATGTTCGTAAATGTGATTGCACTTTTTTTTTCTTGCATTTAGTCAGTAGACACAGTGTAAATGTGACAGCCGACCCAAGGTACTAGTGTGATTTTAAAAACCAAAAAACTACAAGATGTATGTTTATATAAATAAACGAGAGGGTTTTGTCTGTACACTGGTCAGAACTCGCTCTTTCGAAGATGGTCTCTTGCACCAAGGCTACGCATTTTATACTTGATGAATGGAACTGAAGGGATCTTGTTAGAGTTGGAGCTAAAGAATGTTGAACAACGGATATTTTTACAGAAATTGCAGCAATGCAGAAATGAGAGGAGACACCAGAGGAAATGGTTAGGTGTTGCAATGTGTAGTTACGTTACCAGGGAGGCAGACATCAGGCTATGGTGTAAGGTCTGTGGCTACGTGGAACCTATGGAGTAGACTTGATGCAGAAGCAAAAAAATCAAAGACTTAAGACCAATCAACAGCATTTGACATTACCATCAATTTGCTTGAACATTTTACCAAGTACAACCTTAGATTAACTCGAAAAGCCAATGTAATGTATACTAGTTATATATTGAGCATCATCTAGCATACATTCAGCACATCTCTGGATCTCTAATCCACGGAAGAAGATTGTTCTTCCAAAAGATATTTCCTTCCATTGGTGTTTTGGCGATGGTATTGAAGATCTGAGGAATAGCATTTGGTTTACTCCACTCTCATCTTAATCAACCCATTCACTGAGTCCTCTTGTCCTGTACAGTGGACTGAGACCCCCCTAAATCAGAAGAGGAGAAACTTTGTATTCATTTGCAAGGACATTTTTGGCAGCAAGTGATCCCAAACCATGTCAGCAAAATGTCTCCTTTTTCCATAAAACTTGTCCCCATGTGTTGACTTTGTACCGAAACGATGTTTCATTTGGCCCTCATTCGTTCTTTCCACCATTTTTAAGCTCAACTCCCAGCAGGTTTGTTGACAGGAAAAACAGCAAATGATCATCTCAGGACCCATATGACTTGGGTAGAGTGTGGGAAATATGCAGGCCAAATTGAGTTGCATTCCCTTAGTGAGTACTAAAAGCGCTAAAAAGCGGCATACAGTTGCAAGTTGAGGAAGAGGACAAGATCCATAAGACCAGGAAAGCAGACCCCATGTTACAGGTTTAATAATACTAACATGCCTTGATAATCATTCACCATCATTAAAAAGCACCTTAGTAGTAATAATACTTTTCTTCCATTTGTCACTCATCTGTATACGGGATTAGGAATTCCAACATTGCCTGGATCTAGATTGCAACGGAGTGTGGAGGAAGTTAAGGAAATGTATGGAAGTACCATATGTAGACATCTAAACTTTAACCTGCATGTAGCTTCGCTGCCGGAACGACAGAAGTAGAAATCATTAAAAATTCTCACAATTTCATAAATTATGGTTTTAATTTTTTTTCCCCATTGTGCACTGGGTAAGGGTTTAGAATGTCACTATTTACCTTATCATGGTGCATTATTCTGCACTTTTTTATTTTGTTCCTCTGGAGGAATCCTTAAGGGTTCTGTGTAGAACCCCAAACAGGTTCTTATTATAAAGCTATAAGCATGTCTAATGTTTAACCTTAACCACACCACATGGGTCCAGTTTAGCTCACAGGGTAGCTCACTGGTTAAGGCTTTGGACTACTGATCACAAGGTCCCAGGTTCAAACCCAGCCACCAGGTTGGTACTGTTGCTCAGATGTCTAATGAGATAAAAATGTAATTCGGTCTGGACGGGCGTCTGCCAAATATAATGTCTGGGTTTTACATTTCATTGCATCAACAATAGGAATGAAACACATCAGGAAGTAACTATCCTTTTTAAGTGGGAAATATTCCTGGACGACATTATGGAACTTTATCGAACAAACTAGGACAAACATAGGACTTATTTTTTATTATAATTAATGATAAATTATAATTACATTGTATTCTATTGGATATCATTGGATAAATATTAACAAATTGGCTATATTGTTTTCCTAATGGGGTCAGCTTGGAGCCCATCTGGTAAAATCTGTATACAAAATACACTGCCTGGCCTGAACAAAAATCACTACTGCAGAAAAGACAAATTATTGGCCTGCATCAAACAATGAAAAACAACTAAGGAAATTGTAAAAGAAAAAAAAATTCATAGGTTAAAAATTGTGCAATACATTAAAATCTGTAAAGAAAACTGACTGAAATGCTTGGTAAAGTTATATCATTTAAAAAATCGAAATGACAGCTTTGTGTAATAGTGCAAGTAAAGGCATTTCCACACATACAATATAATGAGAAATCACTACACAGCTGCATAGGCATACAAAAACCACTTGTCAGTGAGACTAAACTAAAAGAACGGGGAGTATAAAGCTTGGACTTTGGAGCAATGGAAACCCTAATCCAGGCCGCGTCAGGGTAAGAAGAGGAGGGCATGAAGTGATGGAATAAAATGACCTGAATGTACTGAATGAGGAGGTTATCCCATCACTGGATGGTACAGGTGGAAAATCCAGGAGTCAGATTGTGAAAGATGGAGGATTTGGGCACCACATTGGCCACATCACTACACAGTCATCAGTGCTAAAGGCAGGCAAATGCAACTAGTGTCCACAATTTGAATATAAAAAAAAAAAAAAAAAAAAAAGAGGAAATCTGGCTAGACTGAAATAAACATTTTGTGCTTTGTGGCAGAAAGAAAGAAAAAAGATTCTGATAAGCTGATAATGCAAATGCTCTTAAGAACATAGACACGATACTGGAATCGACGATGTGGAAAAACCACAAATAGGGTATAAATATACACATGCATAAATATTATAGAGGTATAGACTCTTTAAAAGGTTGTGTCATGAACGGTAATGTTTAAAGTAGAGCAGTGGATCAGGATGTAGAGAGCTAGAACTGTAAATCATCCAAATAACCACTGAGTGTACACTATAAACTGAGGCAAGCCATCATGATTTGTTTGCTCCCTGACCTGAACTTTTTTTTTCTTCTTCTTTTTTTTTTAGAGACATAAGGTTACTATCTACTACCTAAAAATTTGCGTCTTTTCAATTTCCTATCATTTCAAGTGCATGCTTTACATGTAATCGCTTTTAAAATCATGAACCAATTATGAAGTTAAACAAAGTGTGTTTTTATTCATTTATTTATTTGATTCATTATATTTTATTTAATTTTTACACAGGGAATTTGGTATTCGTTACAGTCCTGTAACTTTGTTAAAAAGTCTGCATCCTAAATCCTGGATCCTGAGTGAGCATTGATTTACACATACAGTAAGAAGTGACTAACTTACTTGATTGCCTTCGTATTATGTAATTTGTATGGATTACTGCACTTTGATGTATGCATTATGTTGCTGAGTTTAAATTGCATTTAGGTGATGCACTTTTCCAGAGTGACTTACAGTACTGTTTCGTTTCCTCTTTCACAAACACAGCTGCATGCTACTTTACTTGGTCAGGGAGTAATAATAATAATAATAACAATAACAACACAATCAAGATCATTTTGTGAAAAGCATTTGTTTAATGTAATTAATGCAAACGGACGAATACAAACTCATAAATTAAGACAAATAAAACGAATCATTCAGTTTACATGACAGAGAATAGAGTTGTATAACAGCACAGATAAACGACAAGCAGACAGGAAATGTTCAGCAGCTGTGGTTTTCCCATAACAGCTGCAATTCTAAGGTGTGTGTGTGTGTGTGTGTGTGATTTATGTCTTCTATTTATAACCAGCATAAGTACCCGAAAAAAACGGTTTGTAGAACTAGTTAAAAGGTTAAAGCTAAAAATAAGCTGATCAGCATCAATGTGTAATCAGTGATATTATTATTTCAGGTTGAAGCCCAGGTACATGTCTGTCTGTCTTTCTTACAGCAGAACTCGCTGCCTAACTTAGTAATATAAGAATAATTTTTTATAGGTTGATTATCTTACGCCTTGTTTACACTAAGTTGGACTTCTTTTGTCATCACCCAAAGACACTCCCTGTTTGATGATCGAGAAATCAAAAAAGTTGGTCAGATAAAGATGAAATTTTGTCTTAAAACAACTCCAACTCCAGAAATAAATTCTCTCCAGCAGTCGATTTAAGACGCGCCCACAGTTTGACGCATACGCAGTACGTCGCCAAAACTTGCGGTTTATAATCAGGCAAATAACTGCTCATAACTTGACTTCTACTCAACATTTCGGCTTAATTTATGGCGCAGGTTTAACTTTAAAGTTCTATTAAATTCTGTCCTGCCAGTTCTGCGTGATGCTGTGACAAATTCGGCTGGACAGACGTACAGATATACAGGTCTTTCTGAGTTTCGGGTCCTTCAATGTATGAAATGCAAAGATATCATTAAAGCGAGTCCTGTCCATGTACAGACCAAACCTTTCTTCTATTTATATAAATAGTAAAAAAATAGCAACATATGGTTGAATATAGAGAGCATGGGCTATATATACTGTATATATAAAAAAAAAAAATTCGATTCATATTCAAAACTAATCCAAACCCTACACCAATGATGTTTCATGATCTTCTTAAAACTCTCATCTTTTTACATATACTGTATTATCATAAACTTTCAAATAGTACTTGTGCAACAGTACGAGTGTGTATACTGATGTGTCTTGCAAAACACTGATACACCAATCAGCCATAACACTAACACTACTTCCTGATTAACTTTTTAATTATATACCATTAAACTGGTGGCAGTATGATGAGCAGCACGGCTCATTTATGCCTGTGGAGACTAAAGTCCAGCCTGTCTGGTCTGATCTCATAGAACATCCAGTCAGTCAGTCATCTTCTATACCGCTTTATCCTTGTATTCAGGGTCGCGGGGACCTGGAGCCTATCCCAGGAAAC
>JAQQZT010000006.1:5880967-5893613 GCA_030068275.1 Clarias platycephalus
ACAGTTGATGATGATAACTGCAAAGTCTTTGCAATTTTTCGCTGGGTAACACCTTTCTGATATTGCTCCACTATCTTTCTGTGCAACATTGTGGGAATTGGTGATCCTTTAAAGCCATCATTTAAGCCTTTGTGACTTAACAAGTGAAAAAACATTCCTCTGAAACTGGTCAGATACAGGTACTGAACTTACCAGAGGCAAAAACTTGCCAAAATTTTAAATTGTCAAAAGAAGTTCTTCAGGAAGCCTGGAGAACTATTCCCCAGGATTGAATTAAAAATACTGTACTAGAAGGTCTTGAGAAATCAAGACCTTTGCACCGTAATGCAGATCAAATTACAATCTCTAAAATATATACATTTATATTTAAACATGAACACTTTCCTCTGTATTCTTCCCAGCTGGTTCGCCGTTCATCCAGTCAGTATGAATTACACTAATCGCATGGTGAACTCCGACAATCTGGGCTACGCCTCCTATCTGTTTGAACAGGAAAAGAACATTGGCTCCTTGCCTGGTGAGGTGAGATGTCTTACAGTATTTCGTTTTAGACTTTTTATTAAGTTTGATTCTCAGTGCTACAACTAACAAATCAGACATGTGTAATATATACCAATATAAAACTATTATCAAATAAATGGGAAAGCATTTCCAGAGTATCTCGTACTGTATCATTGCCCTTTAGGGCCCATTTGTAGCAGCGTTTCCCACCAGTAACAGTGGAGACGCTTCTCCCAACACTCGTGGACCATATTGTGTGAACACTTGGGAGAAGTGTGATTATATCAACAGCTCATGTCCCATTGGTGGGGTGAGTAAAAATAATGATAACCTATAGTGCTTTGCCACTCCTGCTTTGCATAGATTTGCATAGATTGTTTAGTATAAAAAAAGAAACCCTGTATTTGGTTATCAGTTCTTTATTGCTTCAATCTTAACTCTTTCCGATTCTGATTTTCACAGACTAAAATGTGTGTTGCTGTTGGACCGGGCACAGACATGTTTGAAAGCACCAGGATTATTGGAGAAAGTATCTACAAAAAAGCTAAGGTATTCTGAATAACTCAATAGTTTTTTGAGTTACGTTGTAGGCTTATCTTCCACACTGCATAACATAACAATATATGATATGCAGGAACTTTATGGCAGCGCTCAGCAGGAGATTTATGGCAGTCTCCATGCGGCACATCAGTGGGTCAACATGACAGACGTAACAGTACTTATTAACTCCACCCACAGCGTGAGTAAACTTTAAGTAACCAGATTTACCTTTGTGTTACCTGTTGTTTTGAAGAAAAAAACAATACTTTCGAGTTTCATTTTTCTCTTATAAAGGCAGGAAATCACAAATACTACATTTGCAAGTTCAGGGTATAGGGTATCCTCTAGCATAACATTTTAACTTTTTTGACCTATCCTATTAATAGGCCAAGACGTGTAAGCCTGCACTTGGCCACAGCTTTGCTGCAGGAACGATAGATGGAGGAGGAGACCTTAACTTCACACAAGGTACATCAATCACCATTTTATGACCCAGGTCATGTATGGCCTAGATTTATGGGCTGAAATCCCTAAATGAAAACAAGATCAATTCACACAAGACCCATACCACTGTATTTACACTCAAGACCTAGATCCAGACCAAGACCAGTGACCAAATGGTCAGGATCTAGATCCAGGTTTTCTCATCATTAAGACCTATACCAGTGCCCTCAAGACTGAGACCCAGACCAGTATCTTCAGGACTGTGATGTAAAAGAGTGCCCACAATTCGAAGACACAGGCCTGTCCTGTCAGAACCAAGAACCAGACCATATCTCTCAGGAATGAGGCCAAAACCCATATCAGTTCCTACAAGGTTGAGATGCAGGCCCTGACCAGTCCTCTCAGGGTATAAGACCCAGGCCCAGACCAGCCTCCTTATGGTTGAGACTTGTCAAAGTCAAGATACAACCCAGACAACTCCTCCCAAGAAGGAGCAATCCAGTTTCCTCAGGTTTGAGACCCAGACCAGACCAGAACCAGCCAAAAAATTAGAGTCTCATACCCTCAACCAGGCCAGTCTCAGACCTAGGCAAGTCCCCCTCAAGTTTGACGAGACCCATACCCAGACCAGAAACTCTCCACGACAAGACCAATGTCAGACCAATCAGGTGAAGACCCAGACCTAAACGCACGCACGCACGCACGCACGCACGCACGCACGCACGCACGCACGCACGCACGCACGCACGCACGCACACACACTTTTTACAAACTATGGGCAATTTGTTAACGCCAATCAGCCTAATCTACATGTTTTTGGATGGTGGGAGGAAACCCAGATGAGTACCCAGAGGAAACTCACCAAGCACAGGGAGAACATGCAACCTCCATGCATACAGAACAGAGGCAGAGGCAGTAGATGTCATTCATATTGTAAATACAGTACATTGCCGTATTTCCTTTAAAATGGTTAAGTGTAGAACAGAAAAAGGGTAGGCTTTGCAGAAGATATAAAAATTCTGTTCAAATTCATCTGAAAAACATGCATATATAAAACAAACTTTCTGTGCCATTAAAGAGACAGCTTGGAAAGAGATGAGTACTATTTCAACATACAAGAAGGAGAATGCAGTATTAGAACAAAAGCCAGAATCCAAATACAGACCATGCTCTCAGAAATGAAACCCAGACCAAAGAGACATTAATGTCTCCTCAAGAGTTTGCAAGAACAAAAGATCAAAGGTCCAACTTAAATGTATACTGGATGTACTGTAGAGTGTGTATACGTAATATGGTAATGGAACACCGTGATAGAAAGTGTCCTGACATCTTTTCTTTTCTAATGCAATTAGCCCCTGAGAAAGAGGTCCTTTGTACTCATTTATGCTGACGTTCCCATCATGCAATCATGCTCTTCAACATGTTAGAGGACTGCGATTCATTTGAGAAATTCAGTAATTGATTTTCCTGCTTACGCCAAATGCCCATTAGATCTTTTTAGTCCTAATTTTCCAGTTTTAATTTGAAACTGTATATTGGCGTACTACAGATACAGTATGTGCTCTTTTGGCCTATATGAGTCAAACCAGCACTTGTGATGGAAATTCTTGTGAATGAAGGTGTAAAGCTGATTGACATTTACAGAAATGCATGGTGTTGAGTATGGTCAGTGGTACAGTGGTGCCTGGAGAAGTGGGTCAATGGACATTGAAGCTTTTGCTGAGTGGAACACTTGATCAATTAAAAATCGATGGATAACTTGTCACCAACTTGCAGAAGAGATGTATCTGTCTATGGGAACTGTACACACAATCATTCAGGAACACATTACAGGAACTCTGCAGGATGTTATGGCCACATACCCCAGACAGTCCTGAGCTCGCAAGCCATTTCCACATGTTCGAGCCTTTAAAAGAATTGCTGGGAGTTTCAGATAGGAAAAACTCTGTTTTTGATGATATCCAAGCACTAGTGAAATCCTGTGGGACTAGAAACTATGGACTGGAGAATTATATAAATTGACTTTGTCAAATGCAATACAGTGTAATATAAAAGCAAGAGATAGCAAAAAAAAAATAAAAAATTATCAAATAAAAATAAGAAGGTTTAATACCAAGCCATCTATTCATATTCCATATGGTTTATCCTACAGTATGTAGACACAAGTTGGCCTGGGGCCTCTCCAAGGGGACACCCTGGATAGAGAGCCAACCCACTGCAGGGCATGACTAATACAATGAAGGAAAACAAAAAAAAAGGTTTCTTAGACACCGTTGTAGTAATCTAGTGAACCAGTATCAGGATGTAATCATTGAAAAAAAAAAAAAAAAACTGTATAGCTGTTTTCAAATTAAAAGTTTTGTTATAAACAACCTTGTTTGTCAGAGGAAAATAATTAGCAAAAATGAGTAAAAATCCAAAAATGGTGTTAATAGCATTTTGATGTAAAATTGTTAAAATGGCATTTAACACTACTAGTGTATTTACATTTCAAAATGTAAGCACTATAGAACTACGTATGTACGTCACAAAAATATAAATTTGATATTGTGATTACATCAAATAGACGGTGATGCTGGAGGCTTAATACTGCTGTTGTTTTGAGATCATAAAAGAGGTTTTGTTAGAGGCTGGCTCGTAACTTGCAGAGGTCTAAGGATTAGGAGTTTTTTTTTTTCTTCAGCAATCCACTTCTAGTCACTATAGTTCTTATAATATCAAAGTTAATCCCATTAGAAATAAAAGAGAGGCAGCATCTATAGATTTTAAGATGAATTGCTTATCTGAAGCAGCATGACTCAGCAGTTACAGAAGTCAGTGTGCTGACGATGAAGCTTTGAAATTTAATGGATGTGTAGTTCCTGGATTTTATTTGCTGATGTATTGCATGTGACAGATTTTACTCCTCCATCTGTAATAAGAGAACACTGTTTAAGCTGCGAGTTTGAAAGTTGTGTACTGCACGAAACAATCAAATGAACTGACATACTGCACAATTTTATTACAAACTAGCTTGTGGTGGTCTTGCACTTTCTAAATGTGACTTTGTTAATTTTGCTCATATTATTTCTATGGGGTATGAAAGTACTAAAATGTTTATATATGTGATATTGATGTCCACAGGGGCAATTGAAGGAGATCCATTCTGGGATGGTATTAGGGATGCCATCTTGGGTAAACCTTCTAAAGACGTTGCGGACTGCCAAAACCCCAAGCCCATTCTCTTTAGCACTGGAGAGGTAAGAAATTATAATCAAATAATCTAGACCAATTTCTGTACATCCTTCATTAAGAAATGAGTTTGATTCCAGATGAACTGGCCACTTCCATGGCACCCAGAAATAGTGGATGTACAGATCATCACTATTGGATCAGTGGCCATAGTGGCAGTTCCAGGAGAAGTGACGTGAGTCGTAACAGACACAACAATATTAGATTTGTATTAAACTAGCAAAGTCAAGTGTACAGTTTGAGATTTTGTCTTCATTGTATTTATTCTAGCACTATGTCAGGAAGAAGGATCAGAGAGGCGGTTAAACAGGTAAGAACATGCACGCATACTACCTGGAGTAATAAGCATGTTATAACAGAATCATATAATGTTTGGTAAACTTTCTTTCGGCTGATGTGCACACAACTTTGGCACAGGTTTTACAATGCAACCCTCCCATTTTTCTAAGCGGGCTTGGGACTGGCCCTGCGTGCAGTGACTGGATAGCATGAGGTGTGGCAGCACAAAAATAGTAGGGCTCAAACCCTCGATCCTCAGATCCTCAAATGAACAACCTAGAGACTTAGCCACCTATAAAGTATTTAAAAGGTTCTAATAAGGTGTTACAAAAATAATATTACAATATAGACAGAGTGTCTGTAATTTGCCCTATTGCCACGAAATTGTGTTTCTGACAAATTGTGGCCAAAAGTCCAAGAAAAAAAAAATTATATACTCACTCACTCAAGTCAATCAAAGAGACATTAACCAATTATAAACAGTCTATAAGCTCATGTATTCATAAGCGCTCATTAAGCTCTTGGAGTATGTTAAGGAAACACACATAGTGATGTCGCATGAAAAGAAGTTAAAAACATGACCCTAAAAAAAAAGAAAAAAAAGAAAAGAAAAACAGCATTTAGCATGAAAAGAAGTTAAAATAATGGTACCCTGTTCATAGTTGTTGTGTCATGAGGAGAGGTGGCACCAAAAAGGATCTCAGTTAGATAACACTTCATAGGCATTATAGAAATATAAGTGGTAAACTCTTACTGGAGGACTGTAAGGATGTTGCTAAGCTCTAAGAACCAAATGTCTTTACAACCGTGATGCAATATTTTTATGAACTAAAACTTATTAAACTTCAAGGCAATAGTGATCATCTCCATTCTTATTAATGAGTCGTTCTTATTATGGATCTGCTCAGATCAATCTATTTAATAAGAACTATGGTTCAACATTAAGAAAATGTTTAGTGTTAAGGGAATAATGATCTTCCATATACATCTGTTTTAGGAACTGGAGAGGAATAAGGCTTTCACCAACACGGAAGTGGTTGTTACTGGTCTTTGCAACATCTACACACACTACATTACCACCTACGAGGAGTATCAGGTATCAGTTTCTAGCCATTTATCTGTGTTCACTGAACAGTTATTTAACTCCTTAACTGTTCATAGATTTTGCTAAGGGTCCATATATTATTATATTATATGTTATTATATATAATATACTGTATGCCAGCGCTAGCTAATTCAGTCACAAATGAAGCTAATGTACTATAACTGCTGTGAATAATGTATCATAAGTATGGAAAATATACCAATGTGGAATATAAGTGTACAAAAACGGGCCCATATGAGGACCATATGGTGACAGAAAATTTTTAATAGTGAAAATAGAGGTATTGTGACATTATAATGTGCAATTAGAAGTGTAAATACCTGTTTCAGCATTTTAGTTTTAAAGTTTTGTTTAAAATTACGGGTATTTCATCAAGGTTGAATATAAGTTAGTTTCCAATGAATTAATAAAAGATACAAATTGAATCTCTTTCCTGGCCCAACTGTAATTATTGTAACTTTTATATAATGAATTTCCAACAGTGATACAATATCTGAAAACTTCTTGATGTTCAACTTTGGTGATATAACTTTGAACTAAATTTGACATAAGATCAGATTGTTTCTTTTTAGTGAAGTAGAAGGTTTATTATATAAGGAGCTATTACAAAGTTACAAGTTACAAATAAAGATAAATAGCAGTAAAAGAGAAATTCCACTGGTTGAAATGACAACTGGGCAAAAGAAAAAAAAATTGAATCATTAAGAATTGATATTTGTGTAATTCTTAAAGACGGAAAATGTAATGACTTAGAAGAAAAATTGCACACATTCATCAGTAAAGGTAATACTTAATTAAATTATAAATCCCCTAAAAAATATTTAGTATGTACAGTATTAAAATATGCTTACTTCGAGTAAGGACTTTTTAAAGTTTCGACCATTATACTGTACATGTTTTTGTATATAATGTATTGGACACAGAGGTTGTGTTTGTTTATAGGTTCAGCGCTATGAAGGTGCTTCCACCATCTATGGGCCTCACACTCTCTCGGCTTACATTCAGAACTTCCGTGGCCTCGCCAAAGCCATCGCACAGGCAAGAACATTATTATTTTTGTAATGAAAGTTTTAGGATTCTAGACTTCCAGCTTACAACAACATACCAATAGGTGGATTGGGTTCCCAAAATTCCCCTTACAGTATGTGCATTGTGCTCGGCTATGGTCTTGCATCCTATCCAGGCTGTATTCCTACCTCACGCCCAGTGTTACTCACTGAAATTGCCAACTGGCCAGGAAAAGTCGGTTACTGAAGATAAACAAATTCTGACCAGATTATCTTAGTTGTGCTTTGAACTCTAAATGTTCTTCTGTATAACAGGGCAAGACTGGAGAAATACCAAAAGGTCCCGAGCCTCCCTTCTTCAAAGATGGCCAGTTGTTCTCACTGCTAGCGGCCGTGCCTGTAGATAAAACACCAACTAACATTACCTTCGGCGAGGTCCTGGAGCAGGTCAATCCTGTTTATAAAGGGGTGAGTCGATCCGGTTCTTGTTACTCTAACTAGTTACACAAACTAAAATTATTCAGACTTCGCTTTCATGGCTGGACGAATGTTCTGTTTGTGCAGGGAGAGGTCGCTTCTGTTACTTTTGTTGCTGGAAACCCCAGGAACTCTGGAGACATGGTGGGGCAAGTGATATTCTTGTACATGGTTAACCTACCTGCAGGCTATACAAACCCTAATCAGTGATCCTTCTGATTTCAGCGAGACAAGACCTTTGTCACTGTAGAGAAGCTTCTTACATTAACCAGCACATGGGAAGTTGTTCATACAGATGCATCATGGGAGACGAGGTAGGGAAGCTTTAATGTCCATTTTTTATATACTGTATGGATATTTATCATGTGTTGTATAATATTCGCTAATATGCTTGTTTTTTTTTCTTTGTTTGTTTTTATTAAAATCATTATGTTGGCCATTTATAAGATCACTTCCCCAGTGGTGTTCTTTGCACCGAGTTATCTTTCAAGTGATAAGGCAGAAGCTGAGTCAGGTCCATATTGTCAGATACAGTATCACACCACTAATAAACACAAAAAAGATTTAGTAAGATATTAACCCTGCTGGTTTGATCAAAACATTTACATTGCAATTATTTACATATTATTTGTGATCTTGTGATATGTAACTATCAAATTGACTATTTAGTATTCGGGTTGTATTTATCTAGGCTAACAGCAAATAGCAATATTTATTTAGAGATATTTATATAAATTATTGACAACTCCTACATAAATGCGTATATTACCTGTAATAAATTGCAGCTGAGTGAGATCAGAACTGTACGGGGGATATAGCAATAACTCCCAGCTGACTTCCTTTAATGGACAAGTGGTGTGCATAAAGAATTGTGTGTACAGTTCCCACAGAGGAACAAGGCGCTCATGAGCGTTCATGGGAAACGTTTATTTACACCTTCATTCATGAGAAATTTGAACAAGTCCTGGTTTGACTTGAATGCCTCTTGCATAACCCTTGGCTTGTCTAAACTGCTGTAATAGGCTATTAAAATTATATAAAACTTTTCAAGTTTTGGATGATATTTATACCTATTGCATTTGAAATAATCAGAATATCAAACATTTCATCCAAAACTTGAATAGTTTTCTATAATTTTAACTGGAAACCAGTGCTAATTACATTCATGCACTTTTGCACAATGCACATTTAGGGTCATTGCATCTCCACATTCATGCATAGTTTCACACTCCCCGGACATTTCTATTTAAATTCTAGGTCAATTTCCACAACAGTTTCTATATTTTCCATATTTGTACAGCCATATCGTCTATATTTTGTACAGCTAAGTTTTTTTTTGTTCTAATCTTCTATATGTTCTACAGCTTAAGTTTTTCTATATTTTATTCTTATTTTATTCCAGAATTTATTTCTAATTGATAATTTTTTAATTTTTTTTTGTAAGCATGTGACTGCATATCGTACTGTCTGTGACTGTGTACAGTATGTGACAAATAGAATTTGAATTTTAGTGGGAAGGATATGGGCTTGAAATCAAAAATCAAACCTCTGTTATTTATGTGGCATAAAACAATAAAAAAAAATTAAAGGGTTACCTTCATAGAAAAGTCAGTTACGTAATTACTTTGATGTATGTTTTGTTTAGGAATCAGACATAACATTGATCTTGCCTTTGAATTCATATGCTTGGAATATGTTATAAAGTCTCCGGTTCAGCTAATTCAGCGTTTTCATGTCAAAACGCAATCAGAAACATGTTATTTGTCTTTCTTACTTGTGAATGCCCTTAGGTGGTTGGTTGAGTAGGTCTTAAAGTATCCCATGTCTGAAGAGGGTTTTGCGGTTTTAGTTTTGAAATTACTTCTGTGAAGTGTTGAGACGGGTTTACAGGTCAAGAATGGTGACATATAGAGATTGGATCATGACTAAACTACTGTATACATGCGTGTGTGTGTGTGTGTGTGTGTGTGCTTTAGATTTTACTGGATTAAAGGGACAGGTGGCCTGAGCAACGCCACAGTGGAGTGGCATATTCCTCTCTCAGCAAACGCGGGTACCTACAGGATTCGTCACTTTGGACACTCCAAAAAGCTCAATGTCATCATTCCTGTGATCACTCCATATGAGGGCACTT
The DNA here is from genome assembly GCA_030068275.1 of Clarias platycephalus. NCBI lineage: Eukaryota > Metazoa > Chordata > Actinopteri > Siluriformes > Clariidae > Clarias > Clarias platycephalus. The sequence continues at coordinate 5,890,686 of JAQQZT010000006.1, forward strand.
CAGATACATTTAAAGTCACCAAAACATTCTATTCCTTTTGATTGCTCAGTAGTGCTGCCATAAGAGAGTTCAATAAGCTGGATGCTTTGTTGTGATGATTACAATGATGACTGTGTATCAAGTATGTGTATTTGGACTGCATGAAATAAATAGTTTTTGACTATTCCTAAAATCTGAGTGAAGGAACAATTCATTTCCACACACACACAAAAACATTAAATAACAAAGATCACAGAATTGAACAGAATTTATTGATAGCCAGTCAGCACATCCAAATTATTCCATTTCTCCCTCTCATTACACACCACAGAGATGTTTGGAATTTCTAAAATATCGCTGTGACCCTATTCTGATTTCCCCTCTCGTTCTTATGCCAGTCATTGAGACAGATGATTTTCAATATCCCAAAACAACGTCTTACAAATAGCGTTGGGATTCAGGTATAAAAATAAGTTCTAAGTGCTAAACACACTTTAATACTGTCACTGTTCAGGCATCTAGGTATCTGACACAATGTCACATTCTTCATCCGACAAAAGATGAGGCGGGATATTTAAAGGTTTTAGTAGGTAGCAAGCTTGGAAACATTATTATAAACGTCATAGCACAAAGAAACCAAAAACATATGACGCAAAAAAAAAAGAAAAAAAAAAAAAGACAAATCTAATGACAAGTTTTAAAAAAGAAAATAGAACCGACAAAATGCACAACAATATTAAAGTGTTTGTATAGGTTTTTGTTATATTTACTAGTAGATATTATTTTTTAAGTAAATAATGAAACACTTGCACAAATAGCACAAAACTTAAATAGAAAGAAATCTATGTCAAAGCTATATGGCAATATGACATCCTTAACAATGAAGCAGTGTGTTTGTACAACTGTACATTTAAAGGCAGTTTTAATAACCCTAAGAGACCTTCAAGTTTTACAACCTTGTCTCTTTTAAAAAACTGTTTAATGACATATTTCTCCTCGATAATTTATATAAAAGATATTTTAAGACAGAACCTGACTTACGTTCTATATAACAAAAGGTGAATTGGACAACTGTGACTTTCAAGCAACATTAGCATTCATCTCTCTTCAACTAAAGACAAAACACATTCATTCATTCATAGAGAACGGATATTCCAGATATGAATGGCCGCCTCAGACGCTATGCTACTTCAGGGTTTTTAGAATACGCCATAAGCATCTCCACGGGCAGTGACGGCGAACGCTGGATAGCCCTCGTAGGTGGCATAGGCCGCCAGGTCCTGCCCCAGAGACAGAGTTTGTTTGAGCTGAGAAGCACCCACAGTGCCAGCGGTGTTGGCGATTGCATAACCTGGAAATAGATATTGGAGGAAATACGTGTTACTGTAGCTGTTGTAATGGAGTAACAATTTGTTTCCTTTCAAGACTTTAAATTATGCTTACCAAATTTAGTTTAAGTAATAACAGAACAGTCGAAATTCTAAAAAAAAATTTTTTTTTATCATGGCAGGAACTTGTGTACAAGTTTAGCTAAATAACACAGAAGTAAACTTAATCTTACATTTACTGTATTTTACAAATATCCTTTTCTTATTTATTTATTTATTTATTTTTATTTTATCTTATTATACACTGCCGTTTAACAAAATTTGTGTGCTTCTAATATTGCTGCAACAGTTTGGGGAAGACGCATATATGACTGTGACGGTCAGGTGTCCACATACATTTGGTCATAGTGATCACATCAGATCAAGAACACTTGCTTAGTCTGCTTAAATTTCAGCTCAAAATGGCTTTAATGCAGTAATGTAACATTAATAATATTAACATTAATATAAAAAGTAATATTACAGACCTTACATACCTGGGAATGCCACGGCAGCAGTAGCAGCAGCAGCAGCAGCGGCGGCGGCAGCAGTAGTATCGGCGCCCTCTGTGTGTAAACCGAGAGTCTGAAGTGTGTGCTCGGCTGCGTGGACTTTGGCCTCATCTACTGCTGCACACAGTTTAGCTGGGGTGAATGGATTTCTACAAATGAAAATGATAAGGAACATTAGGTAGATGCCTCACATTTTTGTGCCTAATCCAAAAGTCCCATTAAAATAATGATAATAAAATTAAATACATTGCCTAAAGTGACCCAACTATAACAATATCTACAAAGACTTTTTACTGTGTGGATGACTGTTTTGGATACTGCGGTAAGGTTCAAAATTGTATTCAACATGGAAGCATTATTTCTGTTTGGTTAATCATAAAATTGCTAAATCATACAGTATATCAGCTTAAAATGGACTAAGAAAGGGCTGAAACATTGTGAAAAATGTGCTGTCCTCATTGTAATCATTATATTATTATACGGTATTGCATTATTCTAATCAATACATTATTTTATAAACTGATATACAGTTGAGTACAATGACTAAACAGTTTTAATAAACAAGTTTCCTAAGGGGGTTTATTATGGAAAATGTACTTTTTTTTGTCCTTTTAGACATTCAGAAGGGTCATCAGTATGAGTGTGTACAAACAAAACAAGCGTTTGGAAAAAAAAACATTCCCTGCTTTTTGCCCTTAATTCCATTTTTGTGTTGGCCATGGTTTAAACAAGCCAGTAGGAGAATAACTCTCACCCCCTGTATGAAACAGTTACATCTCCGAGTAGCTCCTTCAGTGACAGACTCTTACATCCTAAGTGTCGATATCGAAGGTCTTTTCAATGAAGGTCAAAACAATCAGAGCTGCTCCCCGTGAACTAGTCTCCATATTTCACACCGTTATATAGTCTGTTATATAATGTTACAATATCTAAATTTTTACAGTAGTTACAATATCTTCTTCTTCTTTGTCTTTCGGCTCTTCCCTTTCTGGCGTCGCCACAGCGAATCATCTGCCTCCATCTAACCCTATCCTCTGCATCCTCTTCTCTCACACTAACTAACTTCATGT
>JAQQZT010000006.1:5910901-5925857 GCA_030068275.1 Clarias platycephalus
CTCCTGGACACACAGGATATCCACCTTCCTTCTCTGCATCATATCAACCAACTCTCTTCCCTTCCCTGTCATGGTCCAAACATTCAAAATGCCTACTTTCACTCCTAAACTCTTGCCTCATTGATTTGGCAAACGTTTTACGTCGGATGCCCTTCCTGACACAACCCTCTGCATTTATCCAGACTTGGGACTTGCACAAGAAGACACTGGATTGCGCGCCCCCCCCCCACCGTGGTTGCACTGAGATTAAATAGAGAAATAAAGCTCGTTTTTATATTCTAGTAATGGTCTTCTGTTATTCTGCAAAATCAAAAGACTTGAAATCCTCTCTGGTCTTCTGTGTCCATCACCGGGCACCACCATAGAACCAATGTTGACCAGAAATTATTTATGCAGTGGATTATTCCATTTGACTATTGGAAATTGAGAGGTTGATACTAATAGACCAAAATTTAATCCTTAGCTTTGTTCATTTATATTATGACATAAATAAATTAAGATTTCATACTCAAGCCTAATATAAACTTGGTTTATTCCCACCAGTCAATTCTGATAACTATATTCAGAAAACCTTTTCTTTAAAAACAATGCCTATTTCTCACAGTGGTAGTAAAAATAGAATTGCCGGAGGAAGTCCCCACAATGTCGGCATCCTGTTGAAGGAGGTATGGAACTTTAGGAAGATAAATTCAAGGTCAGGCATAAGTAATCTAAAAGACTAAAAGAAAAGTCTCTTACAAAAGATAAGCTGCAGATGTACCCTACATCAATCAGAGATCATGGATGGCTGTGACCTTCTCTACTGCCGTGATTTATATCTCAGTTTCATCTGATTTAGGCTCAGGTTTCTCCGAACTAATTTCTGTCTATGATGACATAAAACAATACAGTATAAGACCATATGCATGGTTGGGAAATGGATATTGAATGAACCATACTATGAAAAGAAGATATTGGATGGCATATCAGAATTATGGGTATATACTGTAGTGTAAGTTGTCATTGCTACATAATTTAGCAAGTGGCAAGCTGCATCAGTATCATGCTCCTGTTCTCAGCTGCTGATTATATATGATTTTAAAGCAAGACTTTACAAATAAAAATAATGAGATTAAGTTTGGTTGTGCTAGCAGTTAAAAAAAAATAATAAAAAATTGCATATCTTCCAATAGCACTGAATTTTTTTTTTTTTTCACATTTTTTTCCAAATCACAACAAACACATTATCTAAAACTCCAACTTTGAGAGATGCTTTAGCTCTGCCCTCTTGGCTCAATCACCTTTCAGTCACTTTATTTCTTGTCATAAATATTGATGTGTTGTAACATCATATATATCTGTTAACCTTCTAAACAACCATTTTTATTTATTTAAATATACTGTATATGAAATCACATTTTCCACACTCAGATCATTTTTATTAATTCGGGGAAAAACATCAGTTTGTAAATGAGCTACACTACATTCATAAAATTCTGCAAGTTTATTCCTATCCATGACTAGAACGAGAAATAGTCATCAGTAGGTATATGGCAAGCTGTCCATAAAATGGGTTAATTATGAGAAGAAATTGATTTTGTCTAATAAGAACACCAATATGAATTTACAACTGTCCTAGTGAGAACTGCAGCTTAGAAGATCCGCAATTACATACTGACAAAATAAAAAAAGCCTTGCAATATCTTTTAAGCTACATCACGAAAATCATAATTTAAAGCATCGAAAATCCCCATTGAAAATGTCCCTCTAATTCTCTTTTGTTCAAAACCATTTTGAAAAAAATCTGGTATTTGTATTAGAGATTATGGTCATCACATGATCCATTTCATCAAGGGCTTCTGAACTGTAGTTTGCACAATGTTATTTTTAATGCTTGCAAAACACTATATCCTTGAAAGAACATGGAATTTGTTAAATTGCAGTCCTTCAATCAGTAAGATCTTACTGTGCTTAAATCAACACGGCTGCAAAAATTGCTACTGTACATAAAGCTACATTTTCCTTGATCAGAATGACCATGAATGATTGCCACAATTACATTCTGACTAGTCAGAATAATCAGTCAATATATCTGAAATACTTGAGAGAATTTCTTTAGGAGTTTTAACTATAAAGTACTTAAAGGACCAGGCATGAATCAAATTTACGAGATATTGACTTCAGTTTTGGATAACTATAACTTTTACATTCAAGAGAACATGAAATTATGTCTGCATGAGTAATAAAACATTTTCATATGTCTTTAATTGGAACGATGACTAATCAGAACTAAAGTGGCCCTATCCTGAGTTTATTACAGCTTGTTTATATATAAAATTGGAGTTTGCATACAGTTCAATGGCAACAGTATTATTAGTCAAATCCATTGGAGAAATCTAAATGAAAATTTCCAATTAGCTGTAAATGAATAACATATCTGAATTATTTAAATCTGGCACACAGTTGTTAAATGGATTCCAGTAGTAGCCAGTTCCCCTTTTCTAGGCACATACTGTACTTGGTATGTTTTATGCTTTGGATCATGAGCCCTTCCTTTTCTTCTCTATATTGTTCTTTTCCAATCTCTCTAGTAGAAGTTACTCTTGAATAAGAACGGGCAGACGTTTTTTTTTTTTTGACGTTGGCAAAGTCTAATGTGGCCTTTTTGTTCTTGAGTGTTTTCTGTGGTTTGCATCTTGAGGTAAACCCTCTATATTTCCAATCATGACAACGCCTCTTGATTGTAGTCTTTGACAATGATATGCCTACTTCCTTCAGAGAGCACTTGACTTGGTTAGATGTTGTAAAAGCACTTTGTAATTCCGGGAAATATAAATCGCTTAATCCTTATAGTTTTTAGTGATAAACATTAGAATTTTCATCTAACCTGGTAGTCAGCTGTCACTGGGTATTTGGTTCACCAAAAACTGGTGCTGAATGGAAATTCTCAAGATCAAATTGAAGACAGTGATTATGTCTGTCTCTGGCTGTGAATGCAAACCACTGCTGCAGCTGCACACATCCATGAAAACTCATTTCACAATGCAGACTGCTGCCTTTCATGCTGAGTTGATTGATTTGACCAGACTTCAAGATGAGACACTTTTCTTCTTAGCTTTTATGTGTTTTTCTCTGTGCTTTCCCTCTTGACTTCTAATGCTTAATGTACGGTATACGCTGATAACAAGAGGAAAATGCTTCTTTTTTTTTCCCCCCGCTGCAAGCAGCTTTACCTTTCTTGAATAGTAATTGGACACAAAAAAAAAGAAGAAAAAATAAAAAGGAGCTTGAAGTGTTGCTTTACTCATCCATATGAATGATTTATATTGCACTTAATTATAAAGGCTCCTCGCTTTGTAGATTCAACAACAGTCAAGACAGACTTTTTTTTCCATCACTATGGTAATACAACTGTGTTTACAGTTTAAAACAATAACATTCAGAAAACAAATCACATTTACTCAGAATTTAATGAGAGTGAATCACGAATCTGGAATCTATTCTTAGGTTTTCTTTACAATCAAATTAGAAATGCAGAATTAAGGAATTCTGTACACTTAAAAATAAAATTTCAGCAAAAAAACGCATGCAGTGTCAAATTAGAGTCTTCTATAATATTTCATAATTTACGCATTTATTCCCTGGTTAGTGAGATGTTATGTTATGATATTTGTATTGTATTTATGGAAACATACACAAATGCAAGAATGATGTACCATATTAAACAAAAGTAGATTTCATCGTCTTTTGTTATAATGTTATACAATCAGTGCACTGTTGATTATGATTTTATAACAGCCTGCTCCAGCAATAGATTTTGTCAATCAGGCAAATCACATGTTTATACATTGCCTAGCCAAAAAAAAAAAAAAAAAAAAAAGTTTTGAACAGCCATGTCAGAAGGTCCCATTGCCCATTATCATGGTCATGGAAAAGATGATGCTCTGTTACAGATGGGACAAAATATTTACTAGTATGAAGCAAAGAAAACAACTAAGGAGATTGCTGAAATGACTGGAACACATTATTAAAACCTGAAATGATAGAGCTGAGCCATCAACTTCACTGAAGAATATATAATGACTGAAGAGGACTTAAACTTTTTTCATTATTAAAAAAAAAAAAAAAAAAAAGACAGTATAAATTGCAATAACAAACAGCTGTGGCCATAATTATTATTATTTTTTTTTTTAATCAGAAAAAAATTATTCAATCTGTAAGCGAGCAAAAAGATTGGACTTTGGAGCAATGGATAAAAGGTACTGTACTGTAGTTTGATGAGTCCAGAAAAGAAAAGAGCGCATGAAGTGATCATGTATATTGCCTACTTTACAAAGCAGTGTTATGATCTGGGGTTGCTTCAGTTGGTCTGCTCTTGGCTCGGCAATGTTATTTCATACACTTTTTACACACTCTTTGGAGGTTTTTCCCCTGATGGCACATAATCCAAGGCTGGTTCTGGCAGCATGAAGAATCATTTTCACACATGACCTTGGAAGACATCAATGTCTTTGGAATATTCTAGAGAAAATGTTATGGAGTGGTTTGACATCTCAGCTCTGGATGGAAATAAATTTTATGACATTCCATAAACTTGTCAAAACCATGTCATTGGGATTGTGATCTGTAATCTAAACTAAAGGTGGCCCAAAGTAGTATTAGATTGTGCAACGTTTTTGGCCAGGCAGTGTATTAATGTGCAGTCTTTTTAATATCTTACACAGAGATTTTTCATTGTGAACACTAAATGGGGTACCCAGAGGAAGCAGAGGATTCCATGCACACAGAATCGAACTTGGCCGGAAATTTAATCCATACCCTGGAGGTGCAAGGTATTAAGCACTAAGCCACCGTGCTGCCTCACATACAAGATAAATGATAATTTCGCATTTCTTATGGTTCTCCAGTGTCAGTGCTTTATTATAGTTAGACATTAAGCTACAATTTTACAATGTCCATCAAAGGACAAAAGTCTTTGTGGTCAGTTAGTATCATGGAGATTAGAGGTTCTCCTATAACATAAATGATAAATAATACAGTATTTGTCTTATTAGCATTCCACAACATCCACAGACCAAAACCATGACATGTGATAACAGATAGAATTGTACTGTATTACATTTCAGTTGAAAGCTGTACTAACCTTAAAATGTGCCCATAAAGAGTTTTGATGTGGTTTAAATTGTTTGTCAGGTTAAATGTATAACTTCCCACAGGAAAATTAACCCCGAGTGCTACAGTATTTTCTGCGGAATATACACATAGGAAGAGCAGCCATGCAATTCAGTCACCTGAAAAGTGATCGAGACATGTTAGATCCAGAGTTCATACTGGTAACACTGGGAGTGATGTGGGAATACACCTTGAATGGAATGCCAGTCTATCTCAGAGAACCATGGACACAAACTTTCACCACTGGGGGCAGTTTGGAGTCTTCATCTACCTATATGTTTTGGAGGAGACTGGAGAACCCAGAGGAAACTCACATGGTCAAGGATCTAACCAGGAACCAGTGCCATCTCTGCACCACCATTAGTAAGTTTATTAAAATATGATGTAAAATGTTAATTTTTTAAATAACAAAGCAAAAAAAAACATTTGTCTTAAACACGTCACTCCTTTTGCCCCTACAGTACCTCATGTTCTAGTTACCCCTGGCTTGTCACAAGTTTGTACCACAAGACATTAATTTCATTGTTTTAGTTATGAGTTAGGTTAAAGGTTAAAGATTTAATTTTTGTTTCTGTCCAATATCTTAAATCCACAATCATTTCCAAAGGATTTAAAAACTATTAGTGATGCAGCATGAACTCCAAAATCTCTCTCTCTCTCTCTCTCTCTCTCTCTCTCTCTCTCTCGCTCTCGTGATCTTTTAATCTCTTGCTATCTGTGGCCATCTTCCCCTTCGCAGCCTTTTTCATCTCTCCTTCCTCCGAAATACCAGGTGACAACTTACCTGCTCTGACAGCTTCTTATCTTGCTTTAGGACATATCACCATACACGTGCCTTGACCTTTTCTTGTCCTTACCTCCTACATAAGTACTTATTCCAAAAAAATGGAAGATGGATACAGAAAAAATGAAAGAGATGGCGTACCAAATAGAGAGACACCGAATAATTAAATGATGACACATTGGTTTGCTTTATCTTAAATCACCAAAAACAAAAAAGAAAAAAAAAGTTACACTACTGTATGTGAATCAAACAGTGCCAATAATCCAAACAACACAAGCCAAACACCCCCCCCCCCCCCTCTACTGTCAGGCACAAATGTGCACCTGAAAGCTGCTTGAGGTCAAGAAGCTGGAACACCACATGGATTCATTCGAAGCAGACGGTGCGGTGTTGTCCCATGTGTAAGCTGTCAGCAGCTTCCTGTCTCTACCAGTTGACTGAGGAAGCTCTTGGGAGCAACAGTCAGGCACAAGTGTAAAATCCTGTTCGTGGCGCAATGCAGACCGGAGAGGTGTTAAAAACATGAACGTGATCCCCTGGTAATTATGGCAAGTGCACAAGTAATCTGTTCCACTGGAGGGAGAACATAAGAGAATGAGAGCGTGGCCCTAAAAATAGACACCTCCTCCTCATCACCTGAGTGTGTTTCAGGGGCATAAATGCTGTATACTTGAATATAAAACAGTATCAATACTGCAGTAATTTAAATATAAAGCACCTTCTTTTATTATAAATATAAATAGAAAAGAATAATATAACAAATCCAATGAGGCATTCAAGTCAAACAGATGGTAATGCATTTATCTCAGTGTTTCACGCTGGCCTCACAGGAACTCAGAACCCAGGACCCAAACGTGTGGAAATGGCTCGATATGAGGTCAAGACTGTACGGGGGATGTGGTAATAACTCCCAGCCAAGTTCTTTTATTGTGCAAGGTGTGTTCCTGAGTTTCCCCAGACAGGTGCATCTCCTCAGCAAGTTGGTGACAAGCTATTTGTCTATTGTCAAGGATCAGGTGTTCCATTCACTAAATGCTCATGGAAACGACCAAAGTGGGCTCCGAGCTACTGTACCTCGGCTGGGATTGTCATGCATGGACGTACAGCCTTCTTAAAAAGGTTTGCACCATTCAAATGTTTTACTGCGGCTAAGAGTCTCAACACCGGACTGAGCTTGAAGTCTTATGTAAAGGTCAATCAGTTCATTCATGAGAAATTTCATCACAAGTCCCAATTTGATTTGAACACCCCTTGTAGAATAAAAGTACTAGAAATCATTTTGTAATGAACAAAATTAATAATTCAGTTAGAAAGAACTTCTAAATCAGAGCTTTTTTATTTCTCCAGCATCTCATTAACTCTCATTCGCTTATTCGATGTACTCTAGACCCATGATGATGTTAGCTAATGCGTGCCCATTCATGCATTTGACCCATAGCTGTAAATCTCCATTCACACACACACACACGCACACACACACACACACACACACACGCACGCACGCACCAACCTTTCAGCAGCATCCCAGCAGCTAATGCTCCGACTCCCTCCTCCTCCTCCTCCCTCTCCATCTAGATGGTCGGATGGGATAAACATTATCGATTTTGCAGCATCCTGTCTTCGCATTAGAGGCCCTCCACAGTTCCGACAAGAGAAATTGTATGCATTACAGGAAGGCTGGTGACTAATGTCTGCCAGGCTGCCAATGAAAGCTGAGCTCACTCCCAAGAGAACACACACATACACGGGATGTGAGATGCAAGCCGCGCTCAAATTTTGTGAATTACAAGTCGATGTGACCTGCCTGTAAGGACTCAGCCGTCTGACAGAAAGAAAACAAGGTCAAGAATCCATTATTAAAGCATCAAACATGAATAGAGAACTCAGGTCCAGTGTGTTATGAAAACAAGCCTCGGGCTTTACAATGAATTATTTTTTAGAGGTCACATGGAGAAATAAGGCGGAAGGTAGGTACTGTACCAGTGGGTTTGTAAAGATTAACTTTAGTCAATGTTTAGAGGATTTTAGGTACTCGTTTAAACCTTCAGTGTTCATGGGACGGGTTATGGAAAATGAAATAGTCAGAAATAGCATGCTTGAAGGAATTCCTGCCTACCAGGAAATACAGAATTATAAATATATATGGCATAATGATAAAACTAGCATGCGCTTTCCTTCTTAGCAATGGGCTTTGACATTACCTGTTGTTCTACATGAATATATAATACAATTTAAATAGATTTTAAAGACAATACAGGTGGAAAGAACAACAAAATGATGATTGGTTCCAAAATTTGTAACTGTAGTAACAGAATTATCCACACCGAACCGAAAAAGTTTACTAATTGAAAAACATTATAAGTTATACTGTATGATTACAGTATATACAGTACATAGTTTGTGGACACCTGACCATCATGAGTGCTTTATACTCCACTCTTCTGGGAAGATTTTGGAGGGTGGATATGGAGATTTTTGTTTATTCAGCAAACATTAGTGAGATCAGGAGCTCATGTGAGGTCAGGAGGCAGTCAGAGTTTCCAGTTTATCCCAAATGTGTTCAGTTGGGTTGAGGTCAGAGCTCTGTGCAGGACAGTCGAGTTCTTCTAGTCCGAAATTGACAAACCAAGTCTTACCAACCATGTAGGTCATGCTGGAAGAGATATGAGCCTCTTAGATTCACTGAAGGGACCTTTTAATACTACACCATGTATTGATATCTAATACAACGCTGTGTTTCACACATAAGTGAGGATCAGGTGTCTAACAGTGGTAGAAATAAAAAGCTATAGTTGTATGTTGTAGACCTTTTAAACATATTTTTAAAGCTTTAAAAGAGATATATTGGGGACATTCAAGTCAGCTGCAGTTATGGGTCAAATGCTGCAAAGAAGACTGTATGTCTGTGAATAATGATCCCAGCCGAGTTAATGCTGGAGAATTAAAAAAGGTTTATCTATCCATCCATCTATACAAAACCATTCACCAACACCACTTGCGCATTACATGAACTTGCTTGAGAGTTATTACTACTTTCCCCGTACAGTCCTGACCTCGCTCCAAGCAATTTCCACATGTTTGCTTCATTAAAGGAGTTCCTGGGAGGCCAGCGTTTCCAACATGAAGCAGGCAGATCGAACATGGCTCCAGCATACAGAGAAAACGTGCTACCTGGATGGTATTCAAGCACTGGGATAAGTGCATTAGTGCATTATACAGCAGTGGGCAAAAATATGCCTTGTATTTTGGTTCTCACTATGTTGAACCGTTTGAGGTATCAAATATCCCTTCACAGTTTTGCATCCTCAATATCTTGAGATCACATAGGCCCGGATTGGTGGCGATCGTATAAATGCCCTAGGAGGAGTATATCAAAGTCCATTGGATGTGTTTTGCAAACAACCTAAAATAGCTGATTTCCTGTTGAGTAGGGTCCATGACATGCATGGCAAAATTTGTTCAGCTCAATAAGATCCAGTAAGTCAGTATCTCAATAAGCCAGATTTGATTGTACCTGTACCAGGTTTTATACGTATAAATGCAAGTGTGTATGAGCTACAGTATGCAGCAAAACCTCCTGTAAAGGACATGGGCCATGGCAGGGACCAGCGGCTCAGGCGTTCTAATGGCGGCGGATTCCAACAACTTTTTGGACATGTTATGACTCCCAAAAAGCCCTGGATGCTGGAAAAAAAAAATCCTTAGAACAACAAGAGGGCGCTTTGCACATTTTGATGCCATAGTGCTTGGGCCCTTGATTTGTGTCCCTGAGCAAGATCTTCTAAACTCCTGCTCAGTTGTACTGCTTCAGCCAAATGTGCATATCTAGCTATTTGATCAAACAGTTACATTTTAATAAAACAATCTTCTTACAGAAGACTATTTTAAACATTATTTTGAAACGTTGAGAATGTCAATGGGCAGCACGGTAGTGGTTAGCACTGTCGCCTTGGACCTCCAGGGTTCGGGTTCGATTCCCGGCCAGTCTCGATTCCCGTCGTTGTGTGCATGGAGTTTGCATGTTCTCCCTGTGCTTGGTGGGTTTCCTCCGGGTACTCCGGTTTCCTCCCACAGTCCAAAGACATGTAGGTTAGGCTAACTGGCGTTCCCAAATTGACCATAGTGTGTGAGTGTGTGTATGTGTGTGTGCGCCCTGCGATGGATTGGCACCCTCGTGCCCTAAGCCTCCTGGGATAGGCTCCATGTCCCCGCGACCTTGAATACAGGATAAAGCGGTATAGAAGATGAGTGAGAAAGAGGATGTCAATGAACAAAGAATGAATTGCAATTTCGTCTCAATACTACTGGCCACCACTGCTGGCTATTATATAGGGAAATGAAGGTATATCTCATAACTGTGTTTAGGACAATCGAAAAGTCCTGGCTTGACTTGATCACAGCTGGTACATAAAGTCACAGTGATGCACTCTCGTGCAAACAAAGTACAGTGAGCCAAATTTACTTCTCAGAATGTGAGGCAGAGATGAAATTGGATCCACTGAGCTTCCTGTGGATTGATTCATACACCCTGCCCCAGCCTTGCATGTGTCAAAAGCTGTGTCTGGGTGTGTGCTCAGCAGACTGACACATCACTGGGAGCGCATGAGGCTCATCTCTGCAGCGGCTCCATCAGCTCCACACAGCGAGTAATGAGTCGAGTTCAGCACGTCAGCCTTCATGTCTTGTGTTAACGCGGGTTATTCTAGAAGAGCACTCAGTACAGTGTAGTTTTAGTTTTGTTTTTTTGTTTTGTTTTTAGTGACACAGTTATTAATTAACTAGGTGTGTGTGTGTGTGTGTGTGTGTGTGTGTGTGACGAGTATGAGCACAAGAGCGTCGTTTCATTTTAACTGAATCCGGACGCGGGAGATCTGAAGAAGGCGGGAGCGCACCCGCACCACCCGCACCACCCGCACGCGCGGCTTCTCTACAAAAAAAAAAAAAAAAAGTTTTTTTTGTTTTTTGTTTGTTTTTTTTTCTCCAAAGATGAGCGATCTGGACAAGGACCTGGCCAGGCTGCTCGTGATGAAGGAGGACAGGATTAAGGAGATGGAAAGACGCCTCGGCGAGAAGGAAGAGGAGATCCAGGAGCTGAGGAGGAAGCTGCACAAATGTCAGTCGGTGTTACCGCGCGCGCAGATGATCGGACCGAGGACCAGGCGCGCGCAGGGCATCTCAGCGGAGCCGCAGAGCTTCACCTCCTTCACCGAGCTCACCGGGGAGGCTTTCCGCAAATACCCCAAGTCTGACAGGCAAGAGGGGGAAAATATATATATATATAGGTTTATTCTCATAAAGTGGTGTGATTAGTGGCACGAGATAATGACGTTAAAACATTTTAGATATTTTAATATTAACCTTCTTGTTCAAACACCTGGTGTCAACAATTATTAAATCACCGGATTGGATTACAGTCCAATGCCAGAAAAGTATATTCATATGCATTTATATTTTGCTAGTAAAAGTTTGCCTCCAGTGTTGGCTTCCAGTTAAACATCAGAATGTCATGTGTTTGAATCCCAGCTGACATGGTTTGTGTCCTTGAGCAAGATCATCTTCTAAACTCCTGCTCAGTTGTACTGCATCAGCCAAATGTGCACATCTAGTTATTTGATCAAACTATATTTAAACACATTTTCATAATGAAAATAATTTTACAGAAGACTATTGAACAAACTGTTCAACTCATGTCCAACTTCGTTTCAACACTGTACAGTTAAAGTCTTTTTACCGAACATTTAGTAAGCAGTGCATTGGATTACAATGTAAATCGGAATATCTAAAGTGTTTATCAACTTGAAGAAGTATGCTTGTAAAAGTTTGCATCCACCGCTATGGGTCAGTGGGTGAAGCTTTGAGTTACACATCAGAAGGTCATGTGTTTGAATCCCAGCTCTTCCAAGATAACACAGTTTGGGTCCTTGAGCAAGACCCAATGTTTTATACTATATATATATATATATATATATATATATATATATATATATATATGCTGCTCGTGTTGACGGAGGAGAGGATTAAGGAGATGGAAAGATGTAGTATAAAATGTGATCAAATAGCTACGTTTGCACCTTTGACTGATTAATGTTACTGCACAGTAAAACATCCAGCTTTATATGTAAATACTGTATATTATAGTACTTCACTATGACTATGTAAAATCTGCTGCCAGTAAATCACTCTAAATTTGACAGTATAATTTGTTCAGGCTGGTGTGATTAGGAGCACAGGCAAATGATCCACTTAGCCTTAAATTTTAAACATTTAAATACATTTTAATAATAATCGTCTTACAGTCAAACTTATGGGCTGCAGAAAACCCGGTGTCAATACGGTACAGTTATTTGTATAAACTATTTTTACAGAACAGTTTTCAAGCTGTGCATTGGATTATAGTCAAACACCAGATAAATATTCATGATAAAGTCAAATATCTAAGGTGTTCATTAACTTGAGTTTGATCATAAAAGTTTGCCTACACAAAGGTCAGTGGGTGAAGCCTTCAGTTTCAGAAAGATCAGAAGATCATGTGTTTAAATCACAGCTCTTCCAAGATGACATGGTTTTAGTCCTTGAACAAGATTTTAGTCCTTCTACTCGGTTGTTATGCAACAACCAAATGTGCATATGTAGCTAATTGATCATATTTTATACTACGTATTTTTTTATTCCTGCAAACATACAGTAATATACAGTAAAAAACACCCAGCCTTATCTGTAAAGATATCATAGTACTTTACTATGATTATACATCAACTCCGCTGCCAGTGAATCATTGTATATATCGGTTCATTTCTCTATGCAGAGATTTCTTGAGGGACAGA
The DNA here is from genome assembly GCA_030068275.1 of Clarias platycephalus. Classification (NCBI taxonomy): domain Eukaryota; kingdom Metazoa; phylum Chordata; class Actinopteri; order Siluriformes; family Clariidae; genus Clarias; species Clarias platycephalus. The sequence goes on from JAQQZT010000006.1 coordinate 5,923,661, forward strand.
ATTATTTGAATTCTTTGGATCAACTGAGAATATTGTCCCTGAAAAAAAAAGATATAAAACTAGATGGTTTTCCACATTGTTTGTTTGTTTGTTTGTTTAATAATTAACCAGAATTCTTAGAATTAAGATGCAGGAAGTCATGTTTTTTTTCCTTCATATAAAAACATAAACAGACATAATAGCCAAGAAGCGAAAGAAGACACCCATAGTTTTAGACTTTAACGTATGCCCTAAAATTCTTTAAACATTTTTTAAAACCATTTAAATATACTAATTTTAGCTATTAGTATATTATTAACACTTTGATGTTGACTTTCTTTTAGGGACTTTAAAAGCAACTACCCACCCAAGCATTGAATGCGAGCGTTGTTCTGAAACACAAAGCACAAAGAAATATTTTTAAAAGGTCCAGGTTGGCCAGGTTCTGACTTCGTTCATATTTTAACCCTGTCCTTTAAATGGAACTCTAATTCTGTTAGTGGTAGAAATGGAGATTTCAAGATTTATAGCTATTTGTCTCTGGGACTGTCCTTCCCCGAGTTTCTTTAGAATTTTTACTTCCAGACATGCTAAAACATGGATAGTTTAAAACAAAAGAAAACAGTACTTATAATAATAAGTAAGATTCAATTATTTGTGAAATGATTTTTTTTTCACATATCCCAGTTAGGACCAGATAGGGTTAAGGCATTTGCTCAAGGTCTCAACTGTGGAAGCGTCTCGAACCCCCCGACCTTCCAATCAGTAACGCAGAGCCTTAAGTGTTTGAGCCACCACTGCCAGTTTTTGCATGCCTGTCTATGAGAGCATTGAAACATCATCTATAAACAGATTCGCCTTAAAGCACATTTTTTGCTATAGCTCTATTATTTTTAGAGTTACTTTATATAAAGTAAATTAAGATTTCGGCACAATAAGCACAGGTCAATATTTAAGGTTAGCTTAGCTAAAATATAGCTTAAATATATAACGTTTTACAGCATGAAAAATTTAAAAAGGGATAAACTACATGACCTGAACCACTTCACTTCATTCAATTGATTCAGCTCATTACCCTCTCAAAAATAAACTTAATAAACTATTTGATTTGTCCCTGGAGTGGTGCTCCAAAAGATACACCTTTTCTACCTTTGTGTATAAAAGTACACTTTCACTAACTGCTATTAAAGCATCTCTATGTAGCTTCTAATGTTATTTTAAAGGCAATTAAGACAGTACATGTGCTGTAGACCTTTAATAATGTGCTACTGAAGCATAGGTTGGATACCGTTAGTTCTGAGAGTGTTTGAAATAGCAGCTTTGACATTCAATAGTATCAAGCTGGGAATTTGCTTTAGGTGTTTCTAAAGCAAATAAAGTTCGCCCCCCCCTTGCATTTATTTTCCATATTTAAAAAACGCACGTCTTGCTCTATTTTTAGCTAAACATCAACACATCTCCGTCAGTCCCCGGCGCTACTGGCCGCAGATTACAGATGGATGCTCTTTCGGATGTGAAAGCAGTCTTTGTGTACTCCTCCCTCCTCTCTCTCACCACTCAAGCACAGCTTACCTCCTGGATCCTAACCTTGCTGAATATTTAATGCTTACTCTTACATATTTAATGCCAGATGAACTTCCTGCCATATACAGGCATGCAATTTGTTAGGTTTCATCCCAGCCTTAAATGCGCCCTGGATTCCAGTTAATGCAAACCTTTATTAAATTATGTAACATGCACTGCCGGTTGTTGGAGCACAGTATTTTAGGACTTTTGATTACATGACCTTCAAACAAACAGTCTAAACTGAATCTGAAGTGAATCGAGAAACATTGGAAATGATTTTCTTGGAACAATTCAGAGAATTTATCGCTTTAATTAGGCTTTTTTATGCACACAAGTTAATTACCAGCACTATCTTTGAGTTGCTTATTAAGTTTTTACCTCCAAGTACTCCTTTAATAAAGCACTCATTTAGAGTCACATTAATATCTGTGCGCGACCAGTTAATAAGGAGCAGATTAAAGATATATGGTAGGTGTCCTTATTTAATTGGTAATTCAGTATCATGTTGCTTCCTCCATGGTCTGAGTTTGGGTCCCGCCTTATGGTCTGTGTGCATGGAGTTCTCCCCGTGTGTAGTCTGTAGTGTGTAAATGTGTGTGTGTGTGTGTGTGTGTGTGTGTGTGTGTGTGTGTGTGTGTGTGTGTGTGTGTGT
>JAQQZT010000006.1:5941984-5953423 GCA_030068275.1 Clarias platycephalus
GGAAGATACTGTAAATCAGTGAAATTTAGTTTAATTTGTGAAAACTCAAAAATATATTATTTTCTCTCGAAATTTCTTTTACATTTTACATTACATTTTAGTATTTATTTCAGAATCTCATACTTTTATATGTTTATATTTATCTTTAATGTTGTAAAACGTCCATGAATCCAGTTAATGACTTATGCTATAGCAGCAGTAAACAGCAGTCTTTATTACGGGAGATAGTGCTGCTAGTTACGGAGAAGTTGCTAAATGCAACCTTCTCCAAGTTACAGCTTTACACGAGACTCGTTCCAAAAATCACTTTACAGAAAACATTCACCATTTCAATAATTATACATTTGAATTAGTCATCACTACAGATGTGACCAGATATTAAAAACATTCCTGCTAATACAAACCTTTGATTTGCCTTGCAGCTAGCAGAGGTACTATTATAGTAAATTAAATCAACACATACTAACAAATTAGAAAATTCATCATGTGGCAAAAGTTTTTTTTACGCAGTTTTCCAGCTGCATGCAGATGATAAGCAACAAAATAGCTTTGCACTGGAACATAACCAGTATTTTCTAAGAGAGAGATAAAAATATTCTACACTTGTAATTAATTAAAGTTTATGTCTCACATTTCAGAGTTTAACCGCTGTGATGAACACGCAAATAAAAAAAAAAAAGGAAAAAAATTATTCTTCAATTTCACAGAACTGAATTATTAATTAATTTAACTCGACACTAGGGTAATACCTGCGATGGATTGGCACCCTGTCCAGGGTGTACCCCGCCTTGTGCCCTAAGCCTCCTGGGATAGGCTCCAGGCCCCCCGCGACCCTGAACAGGATTAAGCGGTATAGAAGATGACTGACTGACTGACTAGGGTAATACGAATGACGTCCGCGCACTGAGACAGAGTATGGGAGACGGATTACCCACAGTCCCACAGCACGAGAGAGAAAAATGCCATTGGCTCAGTTGTGTTCACGTGGCACTCGGCAGGCAAAGTGTACACGCATTACAGTACACAGTAAGTTAAAATGTATAAAAAAAAATTCCTCGTATTGCAAAACGCAAGTTACAATCCAAGGTTCCACTGTGTATGTTTCAATAAAATTTTATTTTGTAAGTCAGGCCGATGGAGAAGATTGGGGTTGAACCTTGCGTGAGGAGAAAGACTGCAAAGTTTTTTTGTTTGGCTTAACTATTTTTTTTTGTTTCCCTGAAGTTCTAATTTCCATCATGTCAGGGCACTACCCAAATCAACAGCAACTTTCCTCCACCCCCTTCTACTTGCATGATCTCACAGATGCCGTGGTTGCTGCTGACCTTCTGATCAGTAACTCAGAGCCTCAACACACTGATCCACCACCATAATAGAACCTGGATACCAGGGGTGGGGATGGAACACAGGACTCCTCAGCTAAAAGACCCCTCAGATAAGGGATTTTCTTTGCCAAACTATGTTGGAGCATCAAGCTGGCAGAAGGTCTCGTCTTATACTGTATGAGGTCACATTAGAGGGGAAATCTAATTGGCGTCATAAATCAGGCCAATAAAAACAATAGAAAAACATAAAAAGCATGAAAATGTTTGTCATTTTTTTTACTGTACCATACGAATACCTCTCATATAATGAAGGGGCGATCAGTTCCTTTTAATACAGATAATGATTATATTTTTACAGTAAATGACTTTGAAGTGGAGCTACAGAAGTAATTCAATAAAAGGAACAGTCTTTTTTTGGCCTTGTAGAGAAACTATTTAACTGTAAAATAACAAATAATAAAAAGAACCTAGACATTTTTATCATGGGTTTTATGATAACCTTGCTGCCTTTTCTGGAGTTCTAGGATGTTATCACATTAAATTTGGTTTCTTGGTACTGTATTTTAAAAATATCAGATTATTTCTGATTATAAAATAACAGTCCCATCCATCCATCCATCCATCCATCGTCCAACCTTGGAGGCCAATGGTGACCATTGTATTTATTCCCATTTTACGACCATGGTCAACATTCACACACTACGGGCAATTTGGGAATGCCCGACTGAGTGGTCGTAGTAGTCTTAATGTGGGAGCCCCCTAGTGGTGGGGAGGAATTGTACATAACTAAATCCCCCGCCAAAAAAAGAAATGATTATGATGAAATAAAAAAATAAGCAGAAGAGGTGTTAGAGCATTAGCTCTGTGTCTTGTTATGCCTTGTTAGCACCTTTATTTAATTTCTAGTATTTTACTTTCTCAGTGTTAGGCTTTTCTTGTAGTTGTTTTCGCCAAATGTTTCACATTATTGCTTAAAGTCTGTTTTTTTTTTTAGGTGCAGTCAAAAAAAGTGTGGTTGAGAAATGTATAGTATACAGTGATCCTTATACAGTATGTAATCCGATCCTCACACTACCCACACTACCTTACAGACTCCTGATTAACGAACATCCGGAAATATGGACTCGGTTCGGTAGTGCCACACTTTTCTTCCATTTCAGGGACTCTTTAAAAGTTAAAACAACATGAAACCCTTCTTATACTAGATACTTCCTATCCCTTCCGATACTTGTCGAGAGTTCCTAATGTCATTATTATTAATCATGAATCTTCATATTAATACCCACTGTGGTTTGTGCTTCAGGCGTAGTCACGATTTCAAGTCATTACGCAACAACTCATTAAAACTTTCATGCAAACTGCTGCAAATCTTTGCTAATTAACACACATGTATGTCTCTTCTTTTTCAGTCTTGACAGGTGAAAGTTAAGCCTGAGCACGGTAGTAAAGAAAGAAAAATAAAAAGTATTATGGTGTACTGTATGATGATGATGTATTTATAGTGTTTTCTGAGAAAAACCAACACATTTCGGTTTGAAATTTTATCCAGCTCCGAGGCACAAGTGTGATAAAAAAACAGGCAATGGTCAGCAATATATGATGAAACAGGATCAACACAGGGAGGAAGTACAGTAGAAGGGAAAATCTGATGGAACAACTGAGCAACTAAAGATGTGTTTTTGTAAGAAAATGTAAAGCTCAACAGCAGCAGTGAAATGTTACACAGCTTTCAGAGCGAGTAACGTCACAATTGGTCTAACAATGTAACTGTCAAGCATCATTGCAGTGATGAAATGATCTTTTCAGTTGGGGAAAACATGGCTAAAACCTGACAATAACAACAAAAAAAAAAAAATTATTATAGGGGGCATGGAACCAAAAGTGTCCATTTGTCAAAAGCGCCAGAAACGGAACAGATAAAGGTAATACTTAAGAAAACTATAGTTTAACATGAATACAATACATTTTACACAAGAACAATGGATTACTGGAAATATAACAAACCATTACAAAGATCATATGTAATTGAGAGCACTGTTCGACCTGAATTTGGATTAGGTTATTAAACTGAACGTGGATCTGGAAATGACATCGAAAATAACCTGTTCATAAGCAGGTAAAATAAAAGCTTTATTACATTTCAAATTGGGACTTACAGTATCACTCGCTCTCACTCATCATCAATATCGCTTAATCCTGTATACAGGGTCACGGGGGGCCTTGAGTCCATCACAGGAGTCTTAAGGGCATGAGGAGGCGGGGTACACCCAGGACAAGGTGCCAATCCATCACAGGGCACATACACACACAAAGCACTGAGGAAACCCACCATGCACACATACCCGAGGCAGGAATCAAACCTGGACCCTGACGGTGCAAGGCTACCTTTAGCTACCTTATTCAGCTCTTAATGTGACTTATAGTCATGTTTAAAATTTAATATCCCCCCCTTTTAATTCTATGTGTTTTCATGTAAAGCATCTTAGCATTGGACCAATACAACCTTATACAATCAAGAAGATACGGTATAACTTTTTTCACTGTACCATTATTTGTTTAACAAAAGTGATGCCCAAAAAAAAAGAAACATGGATTTGAGACAGGATTTAAGAGAGTAAATTGCAGCCAGGTACTGTTATTCATCAACCCTTGATCAGTTGATCATCAGCAGGTGTGCAGACCTCTATAAACGCATACGTTTTTATAAGAGGGAAAGCATGAGAGGGAAAGACAGAGGCAGCGATTGTGGAGAAGCAATCAATCTGGAAAGGGCTATAATCCCATTCCCAAACCCCTGTCTGTATACACAGAGGCTGCATGATCTCCCAGTGCTTTGTCCAAAGACAATGCAGGATAAGCCTATTGACATTCCCTAGGTCCCATAGCATACGTGTGCCCTGCAATGGGTTGACACCCCATTCAGGGTTACCTTTCCCTTTTCTCTAACTTCTCTGGGACCCTGCACAAGATAAATCAATAATAGATGGAGATAATTCTTTTAATAGGATTAACCGACATTTGGAATTTCCTTTGTCATCTATCTATATTTTTGAAGGAATATGATAGGAACTTGAGCATGCTCATAACACCTTTTTCCTCTTTGTCCTGTGGCATAGAGAATGTGGAAGACAAATGGATAACAATAGCTTCAATTAATTTTCAAGTGGTGAAGTTAAACAAGTAAATTATTGTTAAATTATTGTATCTTTTTGGAGTGGTAATGGTTAGGGCCTAAAGTATAAAAAAAAGCCAGCAGTTTGAAATGATGACGTTGGCTGTCTCAGATAGGAATTTTTGGATACGGAATTTGAAGTCCTGTAAATCTCTGGAACTGTACTAGGGTGATTAACACTCATCATTAGGATATTTTCTCATTTGCTGATTTGATTAGTGACCTGTCTGTAGATCTTTCACACTCCATAGCCCAGAGGGAACGTCATTGAAAAAGTGTCAAAAAGAGTAACATGCTAATAGAACAGAAATGGACCCTAACATATTCTTATTCAGCAAGTGTGAGCGAAGAAGTCAGGGTAGTTCAAATGTATCCGCGAGTCATCTCTCTACCTCTTGCTCTTCTCGAGGTAGCAAGTTCACTGGAGCAGATGTTTCATTTCCCAGCCCTGGAGTGCAAATTCGAGGAAAGTGTTCCGATTTATCTCAAGCAGACGGAGCGTCTCGCTTTTGCATTATCGGTATAATAAAATAATTAAAGTCAACCAGAGCATGGATGGAAAGTTGTGGCTTCTGAAAGGGCACTTCTGAATGGCGTCCCGCCGGAAATGACAGGGCCTCCTGATGCACGACAAAAAGATGAAACAGAGGCGCAGCCCTCAATCAATATGACCGTATTATTTAGAATTTAGTTCTGTGTAAGGGAGAATCCATCCACTGATGAGAGGCAGCACTGATTGCTTTCATAAAGTCTAGATCCATCTGACCTTATATCTTTAAAAGAAATAACCACTTTCATATTTTGAGTTTTTCTTTCTTTTTTGTAGATGATAGCACATTCAGTCTGTCTGAAAGAAAGGGACCGTCTTATTGTTTGTCTGAATGGGTTATTTGATTCTGTGCTTATCCGTGACCATGCAGGTTGCCTGGATATCACTAAAACATCATAGTTAATGGATTTAGAGTAGTTAATTGATTTTCATGCGAGATAGTGTTTGATTGTATTTAATACGCAGCCCCAAAGCCATTAAGTTCTTTTCATCTACAGGTCCAAGGAGCTCATCAAGGAGGCCATTCTAGACAATGACTTCATGAAGAACTTGGAGCTCTCACAAATCCAGGAGATAGTGGACTGCATGTACCCGGTGGAATATGACAAAGAGAGCTGCATTATTAAAGAGGGCGACGTAGGCTCACTCGTCTACGTTATGGAAGGTATGTAGAGATGTGTAATGTCGAATGTAGATTATGGAGCCAATTCTTCATCCTCAGTGACTTGATACTGAATTGAACATGATCAAAGGCTATGGACATTTAAAAGTTGAGTATGCCAAAGCTGCCAGACATAATCAATAATATTGATAATTGTTCAGTTATGCTTTGGTATAAGTGTTATCATTCGCAAAATCATGTGCTGTCAGCATTACTAGCCCTGCACATCACTACCAGATGACTGGAATGAATGCTTGTGTCTGGATGGTCTTTGTGGAAAGAATTAGACAGAGATCAGTTCTCAGCTCCTCCATTTTGTACCTTTTCAATAACAGGTTGTTTCTGATGGAAAATGTCAGTCAATTCATGTGTTTCTCATAATGCCTCTTGAGCCATTTTAACGCTTGTTCTGGCTAAACGGATATGATGCTTTTCTCCACAGCTCAAAAAGAGGTTTTCTGATTCTTATCATAATAATGCTGTTGAATTCTGAAATCTAATTGGTCAGAAGTTGTCGTGGCATTTTTTTTTCCTTGACAGTTTTGTAGTTTTGTCAAACTTCACCACTAACTAGCTTTATTCTAACATGCCATCAACTATCTAAATTAGCATGAAGTCTAATTTGTACTTTCGCTGAGGCAATTTTTTTAAATGATACTTATGCAGCCTAAACATTTCGCTATCTATTATTCTCTTCTGCAAAAATTATCTAACAGATGCTCATGATAGGCTAGAGTTGCTCTGATTGATAAGGAAAGCGAGTAACATCATCCATCCCACTAAGAGAGCATTGGAAATTTACTTGTGATGAGACAATCGAAAACACAGTTTGACAGCAAACCATGACAAATGCAGTTTTCAGATTTTTACTCTTTCTTACCAAATATATTTCTCTGGCACACAAGGTTGTCCATAACAAAACAACAAAAAAAAGTTTTTTTTGGACAAACCATGACATAGAACAGATGAATTTCACAGTAAAACTGAAAATTGCATCACTTCTTTCTATCTCCTTATCAGTAAAAGCAAAGCTATTAGGCAAAACAGTGATTGTAGTGAGCAAACTAAATGTATTCAATGGACTTTTGGAGACAATTGAAGCCATGAATAAGTATGTTAACACTCTGTTACCCCAGTAATCATGGACTACAGGTATGTATTGTTTATTGTTTGCGATATGTTTTGTGAAACAGAACAATATGAAATTTGGATGTTGTGCAAACTCTATATATTTAACTATGTGGAGTACTGTAGTGTAACCTGTTTAACATCCAAACAGTACTTGCCCCTGCTGTCCCTAGCACTGATTTTGCTGCAGTTACAGTAGGTCCCATAATGGATGTCACTGCAATTATTTATTAAATAAATAAATAAATAAATAGAGATAACAGTACAATATTCAGATAATACACAAGCTTTATGTACAAGATACATGTAATACATGCACTGTGTGTGGGAATCTGTTGTGTTTTTGTCTGGTTTTGTTCACTTGCTGTCAAAATCCACCCTCATATAACCAAAATAATTACTACATAATATTTTGGCATTCGTGCCTTTGTGACTCAACATGCACAAAACATGTTCTTAATAACCAAGTGTAAAAATTCTAATTGTTAGGAAATAGATTTTAGCATAAACACAATATATAATATTGAATATAATATAACAATATACAGTCATGTGTATGTGTTTAAGGGTAAATTACAGCCAGGCACTGCTAATCATAATCTTGATTAATTAATCAACAGGTGTGCACACATCTCTAAAGCAGACATTTGGCTACAGTTTACTGATCTGGAGCATTCAGGTGTGTGTTAACATAATGCCAAAGAGTGACAGACATTAGCAATGGTCTTACAGAAGTAGTTGTTGCTACACATCAATCTGGAAAGGATTATAAAACCATTTTTAAAACAATTTGGACTTCATTGTTCTACAGTGAGAGATTATTCTCAAGTGGAAAGCATTCAAGGCAGTTGCCAGTCTTCTCAAGGGTGGAGTCCTAGCACGTTCACCCCAAGGTCAGACCGTGCAATGCTCAGAGAAATATATGAACAACAAGGATCTGAGAGCTACAGTACATCTCAGACCATACAGCCCTCACTACATGTTATATGTTAAAGTCCATGACCGCACAATTAGAAGAAGACTGGACAAGTACGGTGTGTTTGGACGGGTTGCCAGGAGAAAGCCTCTTCTGTCAAAAAAAGAAAGCAGGACTGAGGTTCACAAAACTGCATCTGAACAAACCACAAGACTTCTGGAACCTTCTTAGGACAAATAAGACCAAAGTGCAGTTGTTTGCCCTTAATGCCCAGGCAAAAAAAAAAAAAAAAAAAACATGTTGGTGAAAACCAAATATCATTTCAGCAGAAACGATCAACCACAGTGGTGGAGGGGATTGTTTTGCAGCCACAGGAACTGGGAACCTTGAAGTCATTGGGATGACCATTAACTCCCCTGTATACCAGAATATTCTAGAGGCAAGATGTGAGGCCATCTGTCTGACAGCTTTGTCATGCAACAAGACAAAAATCTGAAGCACACCAGTAAATTTTCAAGGTAAATCTGAACTCATCAGACCACATGACCTTTTTCAGTGCTCCACAGTCCATTCTTTAGGCTCTCTAGCAAATTGAAGCCTTTTTTTTCCCCCCTGATTAGCCTCACTGATAAATGGTTTTCTTAAGGCTACACAGCTGTTTTGTCCCAATCCCCTGAGCTCTTTTCGCATTGTGCATGTGGAACTGCTCTTATTTTCACTATTAAACATAGCTGTGAGTTCTGTCAAAGTTTTTTTTTTTTTTTTTTAATGATTTGATTTCACTAAGCATTTAAGTGATCTCCCATCATGCTCATGACTACTTTCTTTCTTGAAGCCAAGAAATGTGTTGGATTTTACTAGTTTCAACAATCTCCGTAGTTGTTCTTCTTGGTGTAGGACAATAATTTGACCTTACTGAAACAGAGTAACGTCTTTTTCCACGACAACAGGATATGTCTTCAGACATGGCTGTTTAAGAAATGGGAAGCTACTCACTGCATCAGTTAGGGTTAAATGACTTTTAGCCAGCTGAACCGTATTAATCACTGCAGTAATTTTCCAATGGAAGGCTCTTAGCTATTAGTTTAGTTAGATCCATGTGGTGACTTTTTTTTCCCCTGCTAGGAAAAGGCCTGTTTTAGGATAATAAGGCACTTTGTCTTAAATAGCACATTCTAAAGAGCTTTATCAGTAATTTGTCTAGTAGTAGTTAATCAGGTCGTCTTTAGCAGACTCTTTAGATATGGGACATTGGGGGCATGGGTTATTGCACCTATAGGTATTCAGTTGTGTATTCTGAGATCAGAATGGACCTGGAGAAGATACTTGTGCTGATTTCGGAGTGCCTGTCTGGTCAAAATCTGTGATCAACTCGCACTAGGCGGCTGATTGCATTTACGCAAGACAAATACCTTTATTTAGGGCCATCTAAAGTGATAACCAGATCTGAAAGAGTAATTGGGTCTGGCTGAGCCATTTCATTTAGAAAATATTCCATTGCTTGTTTATTCAGCTCTGAAGTAAAGAAAGAGGTGATGCACCTTAAAAAATGCCTCCTGAATTGCTGTTCTTGTCATGAACCTAAGGTCCTACCACAGCGGAGGTGACATTCTGCGGTGGTATCTTGCTGTGCCAGTGTGTGGGGTTGATTTAGATCTGATGGACTCCTTTTTTATACCTTTTAACAACAACCCTGCAGGAGGTATACACTTTATTGCAGAACGTTTCTCAGCAAGCTTCTAGACTCTCAGCATTTCAGCATCCATTGTTTCTCTGTAGGTTTACTTTTTTTCCCCCCTCACAACTGGCCTTGCTGATTCAAACTGACAGCCTGCTGATTTACAAACGCCTTTTTCTTTCTATAGACCTGGCCTGTTTTTTTACCACTGATGAAGTCTTTCTTTGGGTTTTTGGCAGCACCGTAGCTATAGACAGATGAGAGCCATCATCCTGCTGTGCTTTTTCAGGTTGCAATTCAGTTGACGCTTTCTGGCTTTGACGCGTTCAGGCAGCGGGTCAGAATATACCAGCCAGTGCTTGTGGCGTTTGTGGCTTTTTAATTTGCACAGCTTTTCAGATCTTGCTCTTGGAAAGGGACAGGCATTTCTTTTTCTCTCCCTGTTGTCTGATTTATATACTGTATATTGCTAAGACTGGGTTATTGGATATGCAATGAAGCTATATTTGGAAGCTGCACTTCACTACACTGAATTAATCCCTGCTCAGTGCACATTTGACTAATGTTTTAATTAATTAGCGAGTAGGATGGGTGTCAGGGTGAAACACATCAGTGTCACTGCTGCTCAGGTTCTGCATTTTGCATATCTCTGAGTTTTGAGGTGTGAGCAAATGATTCATAATAGTTCATTATAAGACGCCATAAATTCACACAGAACAAGAGGTACTCAGTTTTACTGTAAGGAGCAAAATATACCTCAAATCTCTTTTAAAAGCCTGAAAATGGACTGGAATAAACAGTGTGATCTCACTGTAAGGGGCATAATGATACTTAATGATCTTAAGGTCAATTGGCACTAACCTATATTAAATATTTAAAGTTCTGAAAGTGCAACAGAGCTTGTCGGTTATATTTGCAGTAGGGGTCTAGCAATTTATCTACCTGTATTTGCAGCATACTTAAAAGATAAAATATAACTTTTTTCATCCCACAGTGGGGACATTTCTACGTTACAGCAGCAAAGAACAATGTGCAAATATAAAGTAGTGACAGTTCCATTTACTGTATAAATACAAAAAAGAGAAAAATAGACACAAATATCTATAAAAAAATTGGCACGCATGAAAAAATATTTTATAGTTCAAAAATTCAAAATGACATTTTTCTTTTGTATCTCGCACCTTTGTGCTTCTGCTTAACAGGCTATCCTCTGTTTTTACCTGACACAAAACTGAGTTCATCCTAAGACACGACTATGGAGTTGGTAGTTTGTGCGATTAAAATATTTTTGTCTGATTATTGAAAACAGTAGCACAATCATAACTGGAATATGTTAACAAATATGTTTATAAGAGGACATTGCAGTTGTAAAATATTAACTCGCAGCTGCATGAAACTCCTTTGATTTTTAAAAAACATTTTTCTTTGTTCATTGCAGATGAGAAAACGGAAGGGTTTCTACATAATCTCCAATGAATTCAAGTCTCCTTGCCTTTAGTTAGTGAATTTTTCAAGGAAAAGCTATTTGGTTCAAATCTAAATTGTAAGCATGCATGGTTGGAAATTTGGATTTACATATAAAGTGGGCCTAAAACAATTTTTCTCTCTTTAAAAAAAAAAAAAAAAAAATCTCAGACCCTACAGGACTCACTAAGCTTGTTAAATGTCCATGACAGTACAAGACGAAGGAGGAGGACTGAACAAATACTCTTTGTTTGAAAGAGTTGCCAGTAGAAACCTCTTCTGTCTAAAAAATACATTGAAGCATGACTGGGGTTCTCAAAACTGCATTTGAACAATTCACAAAACTTCTAGAACATTTTATGGACAGAGGAGACCAAAGTAGTGGTGTTTTGCCCTTAATTCCCAGCGCCACGTTTGAGAAACAAACAGCATTTAAGCAGAGACACCTCATATCCACCTCATATCCACTGGTTTACGAGTGTTCCGCAAGACGAGCAAAGATTTTTAATAAATTTTGACTTGAAAAACGAGCATTGTCTTGGTTT
>JAQQZT010000006.1:5975981-5986173 GCA_030068275.1 Clarias platycephalus
CTTCATTTGAGTCCAGCTGTGTTTGATTATACTGATTGAACTTGATTAGGAAAGCCACACACCTGTCTATATAAGACTTTACAGCTCACAATGCATGTCAGAGCAAATGAGAAACTGAGCTATGGGGGGAGAAGAGCCTTGGTGAGAGAGGTAAAGAAGAACCCAAAGATCACTGTGGCTGAGCTCATGAGATGCAGTCGGGAGTTGGGAGAAAGTTGTAGAAAGTCAACCATCACTGCAGCCCTCCACCAGTCGGGGCTTCATGGCAGAGTGGCCCGACGGAAGCCTCTCCTCAGTGCAAGACACATCAAAAAACGCCTGAAGGACTCCAGCATGGTGGTGAAGCATGGTGGTGGAAGCATCATGCCGTGGGGGTGTTTTTCAGCTGCAGGGACAAGACTACTGGTTGCAATCGAGGGTAAGATGAATACGGCCAAGTACAGGGATATCCTGGACGAAAACCTTCTCCAGAGTGCTCGGGATCTCAGACTGGGCCGAAGGTTTTATCTTCCATCAAGACAATGATTCTAAGCACACAACAAAAATAACGAAGGAGTGGCTTCACAACAACTCTGTGACTGTTCTTGAATGGCCCAGCCAGGGCCCTGACTTACTGTAAACCCAATTGAGCATCTCTGGAGCGACCTAAAAATGGCTGTCCACCAAGGTTTACCATCCAACCTGACAGAACTGGAGAGGATCTGCAAGGAGGAATGGCAGAGGATCCCCAAATCCTGGTGTGAAAAACCTGTTGCATCTTTCCCAAAAAGACTCATGGCTTTATTAGGCCCATGTGATATTTCAGTTTTTCTTTTTTTAATAAATCTGCAAAAATGTCAACAATTCAGTGTTTTTCTGTCAATATGGGGTGCTGTATGTACATTAATGAGGAAAAAAAATGAACTTAAATTTTTTTTTGCAAATGGCTGCAATATAACAAAGAGTGAAACATTTAAGGGGGTCTAAATACTTTCCGTACCCACTGTATGTGGCATCATGGTGGCTAGCACTGTTGCTTTGCACCTCCAGGGTCGAGGGTTTGGTTCCTGCCTTGGGGTCTGTGTGCATTGAGTTTTCATGTTCCCCCACATGCTTGGGGGTTTCCTCTGAATAATCCAAAGACAGATTAGGCTAAAATGGTCGTAAAAATGGGAATAAATAAATGGTCACCATTGGTCTTCATGGTCCCTAGGTGAACTACAGACGTGTCTTGATGGATGGATAAGGATCAAACCATTTTGAGTGTTCCACTTGTTGAATTTTTGAATGTCAAGGTGTGCTCCAGAATTGTCATTCACAGAGGTGCAGCTTTCTTTAAAACGCTTGACCATTCAAATGTTTTACTGCGGTTAAGAGTCTCATCACCGTACTCTTCACTGTGCTTGAAGTATTCTGTAAATGTCAATCTCTTTTTCGCCCGCCTTCATTCACGAGAAATTTCATCACAACTCCTGGTTTGACTCGAAGGCCTATTGTACAATATGCTATAGTGTGAAACCAAATAGGGGACACACTTTGTTTAATTGCATACACAAATACATACAAATCTCATAACGATTAATTTTATATATAAAATTTCTCTAATTTATACTGTATAATTTTTATTATTATAATAAACCATAAATTTAACTCTCTAAAATCTAAAGCAGAAGGTCCAGAGATCAGTCCATGATCTCAAAACTAGTTCGATTTTGCAGAAAGACAATGAAAGAAGACACAAGACTACAGTAAGTGTACATTTTAATGACTCATTTTAATAAATAAAAAATCAAGGTTTTGGAGTGATCAAAGTTATCGTGATACTGAAGTTATCCTTCAATAAATTAAACGATCACATGAAAACTGTATTTTGTAGAAACAATTTAATGTGACAAACATGCAAATATAAGAGAGGGAAAGGAGAACAGAAGGGCGCAAATACTTTTTCACAGCACTGTATTTTTTATAGGGGTGTTACACCATACCTGCATCTATATTTGGAACTGGATTTGGATTTAAACCAGGAATTAAATTAGAACCCTGCCACTGTGTCCCTGAATAAATGTCAGTGTGGGCTGTGACTTCTGACTCTAACAGTTCCTCAACCTCAGCTACATCACTCGAGTTATTCATTGCAACTAGACATACAGTATGTGTAGGAATGTATTTTTTTTTTTACCACTGCTTGAACATTTATTTTTGCTTTACTTGCCCACATTTTCTTCTAATTGGTTCTGTTTCCAAAAATCGAACAAAGTGCCAAATTTAAACCACAGATACATATTTACTATGAATGCATAATGCATGTGCATGGTAGTGCATGTTATCTATCTGTATTAAAAGCTTCATACCTTACGTCTGCATGAAAGTAAAAACTTAATTTTTTTCTACAAGATCCTAGGGCTACTTTTGTATGATTCATTGCAATTTTTGGCATTTTCCAATATGAGTTTCTGTGACAAACACACCAGGGATGATGTCATTAGAGCAGTATCACAGAGCAAAACACACACACACACACACACACACACACACACACACACACACACACACACACACACACACACACACACACACATACTTGAATAGCCAAATACACTACTGTTAGCTATTAGACCGAAAAATGCTGAAACCGGCGGGGAGTGAGACTGTATTTGAGAAGGAATTGGCACAGGAAAGCAGAGGCATGCGTGGATTGTGTTGGTCTTCTGGTTTAAGCAATATTGCCATTTTGTTAAAGAAAAATACACTGTATTTACTGTAGTGAAAAGGAATTGTTTGCATGGAACAATGTGGTAGAGTGATTATACTAGTAAATTTTTTAATAGTTTTTGATTATTTCTTGAAATTTATTAGAATATTTTATGTTTTTTTTTATAAATGTGGTTTTAATCATCGTATTTTTATTTTTTGTCGTACAGCTACCTGCTAAGGCAAGCCACCACGAGCTATGCAGAACATCACTCACATGTATAAGAAGTATATGAATGTGAGAATGGAATTATATGCTTATGTAAAGTCAGGTCTATAAATATACAGTGGTTCCTCTGCAGACAAATTTTATCCATTCCAGAGGCGAGATCTTAAGGCAAAACTTCGTATTGTGAAACTTATTTTTCCATAGGAAATAATGTAAATGCAGATAATTGCTCCAGCCACCGAAAAAATATTACTAATATTACCAATTTACAACACTATAATCATAATTTTGCATATAAAAACAATCAAAACATTTAGAAAAGACATGTAAATGAAGTAAAATATGAAATAAATATACATTAATTAATTTTAACTTGTGATTCCTCTTGGCACCGGCTGCATTAGAAACAAAACTGGAAGTGGCTCCCATTCTTGGGACCCATAGTGCTACAGTATGTCTTCACTAAATATGCCAGAAGATGCAAAAAAAAAAAGACCAGGAAAATATGCAAACCCGCTTGGCTTAGCTTTCCATTAACACAAACAAGTTTTGAACGGCTCCTGGGCGTATGTTCAACTTACAGTAGCCCGCGTTTGGTTCGGTTGTTCGTATGCGGAAAATGCTTTGTATGCAAAAATTCGCGTTCGTATGCCGAGGTACCACTGTAAATATAATACGAATTAGATATTTATCACAGCATAAAAATGGCCCTCCCTCTCTTTTAATAAAAAATAAAGATACCGTATATAAAAACAATCCTGAATTTTTTTCTATTTGTTGCAAGTGCAATGATTTATGTATTTATTTTCACTTTTGTGGAACGAAGAACAATAACTTCACCAATGGTCATGCGTATATATAATAAATATAGTATATTATAATGCAGATTTTCCTTCCCTCCCTCCCTCCCTCCCTCCCTCCCTCCATCTGTTTATCTGTCATTTCCGATGCACCACCTGCATTTTCCCATCATACACTGTCCCAGCAGGATGTTTTTGTTTTGGCATAACGTTGTGGTGACATTACTTTGGCAACATTATGGACATTGGGACAATGTTGGTTTAAGGTTGTTTTTGAAAATTAGAATTACTTTGATGAAACGACGTTGGGACGTTGAGTACATGACAATGGGATACCTTTGAACGAATGCCTCCAACACTTGAAATCATTATTAAAAACCAAACCGATGTCCTGAGCAGGACTTGACCACTGGCTTCTAAGGCAAGAGAACTGTGAGCTTACCACCGGACCGGTAAGAAAACATGCTGCTGATACGTTTAAGCGCATGTAGATGGCATCAAGTGTATCAAAAACTAAATACTGGACAAGAGCAATTTACTGAAAGATTCAAGTGAAAAAGCAATTAAAGGGGTTAAAAACTCTATTACAGTAGAGTAATTTAAGAGCCATGACACACATCACTGTATTATTTCTAAATGAAAAGGAAACAGAGAGGTACCATTACAACGCTGAGATACTGTAGGTGCAGGAAGCTGTCATGTTCATCACAATCTCTGATTGGAATTGTAAGCCCTGGTAGAAACTAAAGTAACCACGGATGTCTCAAGACGCTGTGCGAATGGACTTTAATCAGCAACAAATGCTCCAAATCAAGGCTACAATTACTGTATATTGTTTGAAGGTTGTATTTGCAATAATATTGTATGCTTGCATCATTCATTCCTTCAACATTATCTCAATGTCATTTTATCAAAAGTTTTGAAAATAGGTGGACGTCATCACAACCAAAGCACGAGTCGTCCGATGTTAGGGTTCCTGCTCTGACTGCTCATGCTGCATCAGTACTCAAAGGAAAATGGATCTGCACTCTACCACGTTTTTACACTCACATATACGTCTATAATTTTCTAGAGTCTGTAACTGAATGAGTGGGATGGGGTACACTCTGAGGGCTCAGGCAATGTTCCTCCTTTTGACCCCCAGCAGCTGATCATACGTTACGAACTGGATGTCTGTTTAAGGATGATTTTATTTAAATCAGTAGTTTTTAGGAGGACGCATATGAAATTGAATAGGCTTTAGTGAATATGACTGAACATGTACTTTTGAAGTCAGAGTACAAGTAATAAAATGTGACATGAGACAGAAAGGTAAGTTTTGGTTTGAATGAAAAAGCTTGCTTTTGGGAAGGGCAGCTTTTAGTTTATCTTACTTGCTTGAAACCTTTTGACTTTAAAGAAAAAAGAAAAGTAGAACTTCTTCTTAATTAATGAGACTTCGTGCTACAAGGCTTAACCATAATGTTTTCATACGAGTAACAGTGAAGTTTAGACATATATCATGAAGATCCATCTCTGTACTACATGATATTGTAGATATTCTGGCACCGTGGCTTAGCTGATAGCACTGTCGCCTTGCACCTCCAGGTTCAATTCCCATCTCTGGGTCTGTGTGTAGTAGTAGTTTGCATGTTCTCCCCCTGTTTGGTGGGTTTCCTCCAAGTTCTCTGGTTTCCTCCCACAGTCCAAAGACATGCAGATTACATTAATTGGCGTTCCCAAATTGTCCATAGTGTGTGAATGAACGTTTGAATGTGTGTGCCCTGCGATGGATTGGTACCCTGTCCAGGGTCTCCTGGGATAGGCTCCAGGTCCCCCACGACCCTGTATACAGAATAAAGTGGTATGAGTGAGTGAGTGAGCTTTGGAAGATTTGCAGAAGTAACTGATTGTTTTCTCTTCTAGCTCTCTTTTCTTCACTGCTATTTAACGAGCTTCAATAGGTCAGCTGCAGCTCTGGCATGCTTTTCTTAGCCGATCAGATAATGTGCGAACAGACCCGCTGGGATTTGCATTGCTGGCCACATTCCAGCTCCAAGAGGAAGTGTTATTTAGAAAAGACACACAACACAAGCAGTGCATGCGTGACGCATTTAGCAGTGTGCAGAACTTAGGGTTGATATTCTGGACAAAATGTCATCATTGTTTTTTGGGAAAAAATGTAGAAGAATTACTAATTTTAGGAAGGGTTTCCTTAATTTCAGTGTCAGCAGCTACATAATAATAATAATAATAATAAGAAGAAAATAATGCTACATGCAATACACTTCAATTCACACTAGATTTTAATCTGTTTAGCTCTGCTCTTGCTTCAGCCAAGAAAAGCAATCCATTTGATGTGAATATGAGTTGTAAACTTTATTATTATTGCCTCAGCGTTATGAGTAATGATAGGATAACTGCGGCATGCTCTGCTGGAATCCGGGCATGTTGAAATGATCCCTGCTGTAAATGATAGCAGTTTCTTTTCCTGCCTCTTCTTGATGTGAAGTGTTTTCAAAGCCTTTGATGGAAAGATAACTGGGAAAGTGGTCTCCAGCTCCAGGATGAGGCATCAGAATGCAGTAGCAGGGATGTTGAAACAGGAAAGAGCTTACAACAGGAAAGAAACAGCTGGACATTTGTTCCAGACATTAAATCAGTGCGAGGTAAGCAAGCCTGTCTAATTTTATTGAGTATACAGAGTCTGTCAGCGGATCTCAGATATGTTGTTAAGTATAACACAATATTTGGATTTAAACCCGAAGGCCTAAACTAGAAGTGGAGTATAAAACATCTACTGTACCATTTTTGTCCTTAACACTGGAAAAAAAAAAACCCTCTGAAGTAAAAATGCCAGTGCTGTCAACATGGTTTTTGAATTCTTGCATTGATAGTTCTTCAAACTAATACATATCATGCAGGTTCATAAATCATCTCGCCTAACGGTGTGCACAGGACATTTTCTGTTCATACAGTTGTATTTTGGTTGTACCTGCTGCTGTACTTTGAAATTTCAAATAAATACTGGATATATTTAGCTCATGGCGGCACAGTGGCTTAGTGATTAGCACTGTTGCCTTACCCCTACCGCATCGGGTCATGGAGTTTGCATGTTCTACCTGTGCTTGGTGGGTTTCCTCTGGGTTATCTGGTTTCTTCCTACAGTCCCAAGTGTGTCAATGAGCATGTGCATGTTACTGGTCAGTTTGACCAGTAAGGTCAGTTTGCCCCTGCTGGGCCCTTAACCAAGACCCTTAACCCTGTCTGCAAAGATGTATATGTGATTAATAAAGGCTGAACTAACTACTGTATATCCATCCATTCATCGAGGAACCTCTGTAGTCCAACCAGGGGCCATGGAGGCCAGTAGTGACCATTGTATTTATTCCCATTTGTACAACTTTGGTAGAACCTCCGGTCAACATAGTCTAAACAGACTGAGCCACCACCACCTACACTCAAAATAGTTGTCCAGTTTAAACCACCATGAGCCTGACCTGCCCAGGTAGGAACGGAAGAATGCATGTATATTCATGTTAAGAAACATCTTTATCTTTCAAGCTAGCGGCACGGTGTTGTAGTGGTTAGTGCCGTGGCCTCCAGTTCCAGGGAGGCCACGGAGGGTTTTGGGCCTTGGTTCTGTGCGAGTGGAGTTTGCATGTTCTCTCCACGCTTGGTGGGGTTTCACTGGGTGCTTTGGTTTCCTCTCACAGTCCAAAGACTTGCATGGTTGGCTAATTGTCGTTTCCAAATAGCTTGAGTGAGTATGTGTGGATGTGTGCGTACTTGTGCTCCATGATATACTGGCACCCCCTCCAGAGTAAACCCCACCTAGTCCTCTGGGATAGGCTACATCCCTGAACAGGATAATGAGATATATAGCGGTATAGAAAATGAGTGAGTGAGCGTGAATCTTTCCCTGGAACCTGTTTATGTAGGAAAAAGCATGTTGGCACTTGATGATATGTTGAGGGGAAAAGCTTGAGGTGTATGCGTACGCCCTGCGATGGATTGGCACCTCCATGGTGTACCTCGTCTGGTGCACGAAGTCTCCTGGGATAGGCTCCAGGCTTCCTGTAATCTTGTATGGGATAAGCGTTAAAGAAAATAAATGAATAAACAACCTTGGTAAAGCTTGCTAAAGCTTTTTTATGTTAAAAAACGAAGCCCAGTATAAGCCATGTGATAATGTGATAATGCAAACAACAAAAGTCAAGTGAAAAACAAACAGAAATGTTTTAGGACAGAAAAAAAACCTCACAATAACCCGGTTGCATAACTGTGCATGCCTAATAAGGAGTACTGTGTAGTGTTACAGCACTATTTGCTTGTAATATTGCACTCACTGTCTTTTGGGTCATTGTTTACCAATTTAAGACATGTTGGATTAGCGAGTTTCTTCCATCCTCCCTTGCAAAAGAAAAGCTCCAGTGTTATAAAATTGTTGAGTTGATCTCCTGTGCAAAGCCCGAAGGCATTATACAGGTTTTTGTTAGGATTTAGTTATGGGCTCTGACTGGACCATTCCAAAACTTTGATCATCTTCTTTTGAAGCTATTCCTTTGTTCACTTGGATGTTATGCTTTGAGTCATTATTGTGCGTGAAGGTGAATTTTTACGCTCAGCTGTAGATTAATATTTGGAGCCATCCAAGATTCCTGATACCTTACTGCACTGTTTAGCCACAACATTAACACTACCACCAGATGAATTGAATAACATTGAATATCAACTACCCCGATCAGCCATAACATTATGAGCACCTGCCGAATATTGAGTAGGTCTCCCTTCATAAACAACTGGACAGCTTCCAAAAAACGTTGCAGTTTTGGAGTCGTCTAGCCATCACAATTTGTCCCTTGTCAAAGTTGACCAAATTCTTACACTTGACCTTTTTTTTTTTTTTGGTTCCAGCACATCAATTTGGGGGACAAAATGTTAACTTGCTGCCGAATATATCCCACATATTCCAGGTGTAATTGTAACAAAATATTGTAACTCTAGCTACTGTGACAAGGGCCAAATTATGACGGCTAGATGACTGGGTCAGAGCAACTCCAAAACTTTAACTTTTGAGGGATGTTCCCATTGTGCAGTGGTCAGGACATAGCAAAAGTGATCCAAGGAATGAAAACCGGTGAACTGGTGACAGGGTCATAACTGGCCAAGGCTCATTAATGCAAGTGGCCTGTGTAGTCTGACCTAATAAAAGAGCCACTGTATCTCAACCTGCTGAAGAGATTAGTTAATTAATGCAGTTTCTCATAGAACGTTGTCAGAAAATACAGCATACAAAACAATGTTACTGTTGTGGTTACAGAAGGTGGGACCTATGTGGTCAATACGTTAGGGCTGATCGGAGTGTATAGCAGTAAACTCGTGTCAGGATCATGGGCAAGATCAAGGCTTATTCATGCCTGTGCGGACTAAAGGCCTGCCCTTCCAGTCCAATCCCACAGAAAAGTGCCAGGTAGCACAAATTGGCAAAAAACCCAATGCTGGACACAATAGATATCAAAACATCCAATAGTATCAGAACATCCAGTAAACCACAGCCCGCACGGGGCCCAGTAGAAAAAGAGCTCAAGGCCACAAACCTGGCCTCCAAACTCCCCAGATCCTACTATGATTGAGCATGCATGAGATCCATGATCCATAACATTTATGGATAATACGAGACAAAGTTCATCACCTGGGTGTAAGTTTCTATGCTGCAGTTTTAAGAGTGTGTAGACTTTTTTATATCCATTGTCTGGACACTCGGTCACACCTACATCAAAATAAAAATCTCCAACCAGTCTTGCAGAAGGCACCTCTAATTTTTACTAGGTACCATTCGTCCATGACCTGCTTTCTTTAAAGAAAATAAATACGCTAAATGAATTGTGTGTCTCCTGTTTATGTCTGTACATGTATCTCTTCTGAATAATGTATTTTTATTGTGAATTTAGAACTGAGTTGTAATAAAAAGAGATGGTTTGCTGCATGCACAAAGTCAAAATGGATGTTTTATAGTGTAAACAAAAGCGGAGAGCTAGACACAGAAGGCTGCAGGCTTTTTCTAATGATGTGTACATGCAAGATGAATAATGTCTAACGTTAATAAAGAAGAAAAACATTATTGCCCTTGGGTCTTAATGTTTTTCTTCTTTAATAACATTAGAAAATGAATGTGTTTTTGTGCCCATAAGAAGTAAATAAAGACAGTTATATAAATCACATTACTGTTAAATGGGTTTGATCGTAAAATGAACAAACCATATTTCCATTAACCATAAAATCAGAGCAGTGTTTCTGTGTGTGTGTCTGTGTGTGAAAGTCATCCTACAGCCTAGTAGCCCCTTCCCTACTCTGTTTGTCTTGCAATACTCCAAGTCACTCACAATCCAAGGATCCACTATATATATATATATATACTTTCAACTGTTCTTACGTTCAGTAAACTTAATGTGTAAATATTTGTATGAACACTAAAAGAGTCAACACCATAAGACATAAACTAAAAATGTTT
>JAQQZT010000006.1:6010409-6027709 GCA_030068275.1 Clarias platycephalus
GGATGGGAAAATAAGCTTGAACTTGTTTTGTTAGTGGAGTGTGCCACAGCTATAGAAGCAAAATCATTACATAAAATCTTTTTTTTTTCCAAAATGTCATACAGTATATATTTGTTATTTACAGTCATGTTCAAAAGTTAGTATCCCCTCTTTTAATTCAAGTTTTTCTTTGTGGGTGTGTAAAAATATTTTTTTTAAAATCATCTGAACATCGTGGGTCTTAGTATTGGGCCAATACAATATCAGACGAAAAACATGTACTGTACCTCTTTTAATTTGTCCCATTATTCATTCAACCAAAAAATGTGGGCAATAGCTTGCAGGTCCACCTTTAGCAGCAATAACTTGAAGAGATAATCATTCCTGTATGATTTTATCAGTCTCTCGCATTGTTCTGGAGGAATTTTGGCCCATTCTTCTTTATACCATTGCTTAATTTCATTGAGGTTTTTGAGCATTCGCTTATGCACAGCTCTCTTAAGGTCCTGCCAAAGCATTTCAATTGGGTTTAGATCTTTGGCCATTCCAAAGGCTTTGATTCATCCATTTTTTATCCATTCTGATATAGATTTACTGGTGTGCTTGGGATCATTGTCCTGTTGCATGACCCAATTTCACCCAAGCTTTAGCTATCAGACAGATGGCCTCACGGTTGCCTCTAAAATAACATCCTGAACGTTGCCCCACCTACAAAGCGTTTTCAGCATAAGAGCAAAATAATTAAAGACGAACTAAACACTGGCTAAGTTGCGCGTACGTCCAGGAGCCGTTCAAAACCTGTTCGGGTCAGTGGAAAGCCAAGCGAAGCGAGTATGCATATTTCTTGTGGGTTTTTTGCATTTTTGCAAGTGAACACAGTCATAGACATATGTTTAGGATGGTCCCAAGAAATAGCACGATGGGTCCTAAGAATGTCAGCAAGGACAGTAGCAAGAAGAAAAGGGAGCGACTTTTTTTGTTTAGTTTTTAAAGCAGTCGATGCCAAACAGAATCATAAATTAAGGTTAAGTGAAGTTTAATGTCTATTTATTTCATATTTTACTTAAGTTACATGTCTTTTCTAAATGTTTTGTTTGTTATTATATATGCACAAATATGATCATAGTGTTGGAAATCGATAATACTTTTGGGAGGCTGAAAGAGTTTTACATGCATGTAAATAATTTCCTATGGGAAAATGTGTTTTGCAATATGAATTTTCACCTCCAGAACAGATTCAATTTGTATGCTGAGGTACCACTGTACTCTGGTATACATGGGAGATCATGGTCGACTCAGTGACTTCAAGGTGCACAGGTCGTGTGTCTGCAAAACAAGCCCAAATCATCAACCATCTACCACCTTGCGTGAGTTGGTATGAGGTGGTCCTGTTGAAATGCTGTTTGGTTTCTGCCAAGTACTTGCTGGGATAAAAGGCCAAACAACTCCGCTTTGATCTCATTTGTCCTTAGGAAGTTCTAGCAGTCTTGTGGTTTGTTCAAATGCAGTTTTGTAAATCTCAGTCAGGCTTTAGTGTTCTTTTTAGATAGAAGTTGGTTTCCCCTTGCATCACTTTCAAAAACCATCAGTCTTTTTCTAATTGTGCAGTCATGGAGTTTGACATTTAACTTTCTCAGTAACAACAATGCTGGGTTGTCTACTCCTGGAAAATTTGGCAACTGTCTTGAAGGCTTTCCACTTGTGATTAATCTCTCACTGTAGAACAAACTCCAAATTGTTTGGAAATGGTCTTAATTGGAATGGCCTTTCCAGATTGATATGCAGCAACAATTGCTTCTCTAAAACTATTGCTCATATCTTTCCTTCTTGGCATTGTGTTAACACACACCTGATTGTTCCAGCAAACTGGCAAAACTTCTGTTTTTATAGAATTCTGCACACCTGTTTATGATCAATCAACCAAGGGCTGATGGCTGCAACTTCTTTTTATAAATCCTGTGGAATCAGTATGGGGGTACTTGGCAATGCCCATCTGTTTTTTTCTTTTCTTTTTGGCTTCTCTATTAAACGCATGGTGAAAAAAAGTTGTGGTGTTGTTCGTCTGAGGTTGTATTTGCCTAAGATATTTACTAAGATTGACTACGATCAGATCTTTATGATGTTTTTACACAAAAATACTTAGGATTAAAGGAGAGGGCAATGACTTTTGAACATGACTGTGTATGCTTATAAGTTTCCATCACTTGCAGCAGGTGGAACATAGAATTCTGTATTGGAAAATTATTTTTGGTCCATGTACATCGTTGGGTAAAAACAAATACAGTATAGGCCTACAGCTTTTTTTCTCCCATTGGCATATAAGAGATATACATCTATGACGGGGGCGGGAGGGGGGGGGGGGGGGCAATTCAATGTAGAACCGCCACTGAGTAGATAAATAATATAGTATTTGTTTTTTTCAATAAATACATTTTAAGATAACTCCGCGATTAATTTTATTCTCCCGCAACCCGCACATACATGAGGACCTTACCACCCGCACTCACCCATCAAATCTTGTCCCGCGCCGCACTCCGTGCGCTGGGTCCCGCGTCTCTGCAGGTCTCTACTTCGTACTAAATATTGATTTTGGCAACCACTTTTGGCTGGCCTTAGAAATATAAATTTAAATATTGTTAATATTAAATAAATTTATGTATACTGTTGTTGTTTTCCTATAGGAAAATTTGCTGATTTGTAGATTACTAACCTAATGGTTGAAGTGAGCAATTTCAGAAATCAGTGTGGTTATGGAGCTGGCCTTGAAGGTCAAGGCTTCAGCTGTTCTGAAAGGAGCAATATAATAAGGCAGTTTTCTCTAGCTTTGGTAGACAACCGTACCCTGTCAAACACTCCATAGTTGGAGTGTTGGGTCGATATTTGTTTTTGAACAAGCGTTCGTTAACAGTCTCGTCTCAGTGAGTGTGGTGTTCAATGGTGAGAGGTGGTTAGTATTGAAGAACTGTTTGATTTAGACTTTGTCCCAGTGTTATTTTCATGCTAAGTGTTTAATAGCTGCGGTATGATGTCATCTAAAGATAGACCAACAACAATATTCAGCACAGTAGTGCAAATTAACCACCTTCAACAAGGTGGGGATTCCACTGGAATCTGTTGTAGGAAATCTTCTAGGAAAACTCTATGAAAACAGAGTGAAACATTTCTGCTGGATTGAATGCCATGGGCAAGTCAGGAATTGTGGAGAGACTTAAATAAAAGTAGTCCATCACCAGTAAAATGCTGGTTAGCCTTAAGAAGAAGAACAAGAGTGATAAAATGAAGATCTCCGTAGTGAAAAATGGCACTGCACAGTTCTGGGGGCAAGAAAGCACTGCTGTCTTCACTTCTTCATCGGAAGTGAATCTTTGTCCTTGTAGGGCTGCTTTCAGGGGACCAAACAGGTAAAAGTCAGATGGAGCAAGATCAGGACAATAGAAAACTGAAAGTAAGTAAAACTAAGTTTTAGAGTATCGACAGTGTGGACAGAAGCGTGCAGTCCTCTGTGTTTAATCTGAAGTTTAGGCTTCGGCTTTTCAATAAGCGTTTCACTGTAACGAAGCACTGTTGATTGTTGAAACTTTTCCTTGAAAATGTTCTAATATTGGCCCTGAAGAATCGCAGAAAATGTAAGCATCAATTTTCCAGTTGATTGACTTTTTTACTTTTTCTCGGTTGTCGATTGAGGGTGTTTCCGTTCCGTTCCTCTCAGGCTCGTAGTGATGAATCTCCTCACCAGTAATGATTCTTTTCAAGAGACATTCACGCTTCAGTTTATGCTCTTCTGTGAGTTGTTCCGGCACCAGTTACCCCCTCAAACCACAAAAAAAACAATCACTGCACACTGCACACTGAAACTAGCCATATGACAATGGTATCCAGATTCTGGTCATCTCCACACCTAAACCCCTGTGAAACCTGTTGGACCATATGGTGAAGAGGGCAGTAGCAGTCAAGGCTGACACGGTTTGAGCAAGTGAGACCAGAGCACTGTGGACATGTTTTTCAGTCTTTGCCCAGCCGGACCCAGGAGTTTCTGACAAATACAGGTCTTCGTACTAGAGACCTGCGCGGGACGGATTTTTCCGGGAGGGAGTGACCACCTTTTGTGCTAATCACAAGTGAGGCATCCATTTTTGCTCACACTGCAGTTTCGGGTGAACTGATGTAACACATTCACACCTGCACAGCAGTGAATAGAGGAGGCAGTAGCCTTGAACATGCACAATGTGGCTAAGTTTTAATATAACTGGAGTGGGGATAATTTTTGACTCACCCTTGTACAGTATAACTTTCCTACACTGTACTTTAGGTTTCACAAAAAAAAAAAATACTACTGTACATTTCCTTTCCTCCTTTGGATCCATTATGAAAAAGCCTTGTTCTGACATTCTTGGCATTAAAAGATCACATGAGCCACATTATGTATATACTCTGGTCCAGAACTATACTCCAGTTCACCAGCCCAGATCTTTTAATCTGTCCGGCATGTTGTTTGTTGAGATTTGAACAGTGATGAAGTGGGCTTTCCCATGTACCCTCAATGGCTTTTTCTTTCTGTTCCCATTAAACAAAGGATTAAAGTATCTAAAATAAAACACTTGGTTGGCACGGTCTTTTTTGTTAGCTTTCCAGTACCATCATTAATCTTTATTCTTTCATGACATGAATTCATTCAGATTTTCCAAGCACTTTGCATCGATGCGTTTCAGCTCTTCGCACATCCTGTAAGAGGTTCTTAATAAGAGCCAAATTATCAAATGTAAATGTACAAATGGAGCCACAATATTAGGCCCTGCACAATTTCAGCCCTTAGTGGATGAGCCTTTGTTGTGCGTGATTGAGGTTAGCATTCTGTAAACCTGCCTCTTCACATCACCAACCCAGATAAAAAGCCCCCTCAGCCTCTTGTCGCCGACTCGCTTTTCACAGAATGACCCATGTGTGAACTGAAGCTGTGAATTGCTGCCTGCAAAAGTGTCTCTTCTGTCCCGCTTGTCAAAAGAGACAAAACCGTGCTACGTCACAGGTTGGAAGTCCTGGGCACAGCATTGTAAAGCACGGTGCTTTCTTGCACTTCTCTTAGGTTGACATTGTAACACTGATGTCAGATGCGTCTGACATTCATCCGAACGGACATCTTTATTATTATTTTTTTCCTCTCAGAAAGCCACATTTTAAATTGGTTCTGTTAACAATGCACATCTTTTCACACTTTCCCTTTCAGCTTTCAGAATTGACATCAAGAATAGCTACTGAGCTGTGCGCGTTATTTTCCTGTAAGTCCTTGGAAATTTATCTGCCCTAATAATGCCGGCTGTATTTGGTGTGGTCGATACACCTCCCGCTTTGTGTGACAATGCACTGCTTGTAATTATCTCAGAGCGGCAGGCGGACCCTCTGGTCTATAGATGTTCCAGGGTCTACTCGTTCTTTTATTAGATGTGTGTAACAGTCCCGGTAGTGACAGCTCTCACATAATTACCCCTTCTGTTTTTTTTTTTGTGCCTGTCATCAGGTGCTGACAGTTGCTACAGTTTCAACAAGCTCGCTCTCCCACAGCTCTAATGCGTTATGCGCTGGATGTAGTACAATATATTCAATATATGCACACAGCATTGCATAATCAAACTACTTTAGCTCAGCTGGATGTGGACAATGCTGTGTAAAGTGGCCTGTTTCCCCTCTTGTTAACAAGTTCGAAGCTTAGAGAGATTCAGGCTCAGGTGATGAGGCTTTTTTTTTTTTTTTTTTTTAACAAGTGGCAAAAGTTTTTCTCTGCTAGTGAGGACTGGTTTAAGCAGAAGCAGCCAGCTGGCTTAGACGTTAGGATGCAAATGAGGAACAGCAAAGAAGATTGGGCACATGGTGATTTGTTCTAGTGTGGGCGGGGAATTTAGCCAAGTTGTGAAGTGCTCAGTAAAGTGTGCACCTTAAAACAGGTGCTTCATACTCCAGCTGCATTAAGCATATGTTTAAAGCAAGCTGCTAAGTGGGGTGGAAGTCTGCATGTCTAATGTATATCAGGGTCATAGCATTATGAATTAGCTGGCCCACCAGACAAGTCGCAAATACATCAACGTTGCCAGTCATATGTTTACGTTTCCCAGTACTGAAATAACTCGGATAAAAATGTTTGCTAATGTAATGTGAGCTAGTAGATGGTGAAGCGCATTAATACAGAAAAGCGAGTATATGAATCCTTATGTCTCATCATTAGCATCATCATTTCCTAGCTGGCGTCAGGATGGAGTTTCTGAAGGTGGAGTACTGTACAGTAGGTGCTGCCGGATCTCAGGCTTTACTCATGCCGCTTTTTCATCTGATGTGGTCCATGGCGATTCCTCTGGTATCATTTCCTGGGGTCCTTCTTACCTGTTTTCAAGTGTGGCTCTTAAAGTGCTTTTATTCGGCCACCAGAGATGTTCAGGCTGCTGTTCATTCTGCAGACATGCCCAAACCACTTCGACCTTCTTATATATCGTATATTGTTACAGTATATTGCCTTCTCGATGGTTTTCACTCTTTTTGGTTGATGGTTGCATCTTGTCCGAGAGGTCTTGGTTTGAAGAGGACAGCCATCTCATTTGGAAGGCTTTGAATTTGCTCAGATTGGGTTTCGACATGATCTATGTTTCTGATTCATATCGCAGTATGGGCAGGACCAACATCTGAAGAAGTTGTATTTTAGTCTTGGTAGTGATGAATTTCTAGAAAATGGTTGACCATGTGTAGCCATTGTTCAACTTCGTATTTTTCTTCTCTAATTTGGTCAAAATTCCACTCATTAGGGCACAAACCCTTCAGCAATAGCTACCAGACAGGCCACGAACAAGTGCGTCCTCCGATGCACACAAAGCCACCAACCGCATCTTTCTGAACTGCTGTTCATGCAAAGATGGCATGGCATAACACACTCAGAGGAAAGCGCTATCCTCCCTCTTTTGCATACCTGAGATCACAAATCCTCCGGACTGTTTAGTGTCCGTATGATTTAATGTGAGAATGCCACCCTTCCACCAAGAGAGCGTGGCCAATCTGCTCTCCCTAGACGACCACCTATGGATGTCTGGAGCATCACAGAAATCACACTTGTGATCTCCGGATGATGGGCCGAAAACACTTCCGTTGTACCACACGGGTCTAATGGTGAGGTGTCCACAAACGTTTATCCATATAATGTATAAATCTGAAATTAATGACAATTACATAGCTGCTTTGAACTCCCCAATAATAAAGTCTCCTTACCCATCCCACATTAGTAATATTTCAGCCTCAACTTGATGATCTTGCTTGAAAGATGTCCTTGCTTTTTGATGTGGTCTTAAAAAGAATCCAGAATCTTTACTCCTCTTTGTACTCAGCAGGTCTGGTCAGGTTTGTGTTCTGGGCCATAAGTTTAGTTTTATAATGGTGTTACACTAGTTTCCATCCCTGTTTCCACACAGCTACATGCTGCTGAAGTTACATCAATTAATTTTCTTCTCACCAGTGCAGTACCAAATAAACATTTATTTTTGTGAAGAGGAAATACTTCTTTAACCATAAATAGGAAATACTGTACTTCTTTGAACATAAAATATAATGCTAATGACCAATAAATCAATAGTGGAAAAAAAATGAAAATAGCCCAAAACTTGCATCTGATGTTGCACTGTACTGTATATCACTTGAACTCTCCTCAAAGAACGTTTCTTGGACATGACCATCACTGCCTGTCCCATAAAGGTTCATTATAAGATTTAGTTTGACTGCCTTAGGGACAGTTTATGTGGGAAAATGATTCCTCATGCTCCCAGAAACCACTCATTTACCATTTGAGTCCTAGAATATTCCTGAGGCATCAGGGAAGAAAGAATTCCTGACCAACTGAAGCAACCCCAGGTCATAACGCTGCCTCCAGAGACTTGTCCAATGTGCGCTATGCATGTTGGGCGCACTGTATCGCTTCTTGCGCTTCCATTCTTACCCTAATGTGTCCATCATTCTAGAACAGAGAAACTTTTTTTCGTCTGATTAGACTCACTAACAAGTGGCTTCCTTATGGTGAAACAGCTGTTTTGTCCCAATCCTGTTAGTTTTCATCACATAGAACTGCCCTTACTTTCATTATTAATCATGGCTCTGATTTATGTGAGGAGTAGCGTTTTACCAGTTTACTGTACATAAATCCAGCAGGATTGTGAGCGTTGTGTACTAGCACGAAGCATTAAAACTGTAATGCCTTCTCAATATCATAATTCAGTTATATCACATTGGATTTTTTTAAATACTATATTTAATCCAAGGCTAATCTGAAGTAACTGTGTAGGAGGAAAACAATCGGTGCTATAAACATGCAAAGTGCAAAATCTAAAAGTTTAAAAGAAAACTTATTTTTAGAATGTAACTTGTGGAAAATTTAGACTCAATAACAACGCTTATAAACACATGCAGCCCACACACATACAGTACAGTATATGCACAAACACACACACACAATCAAAATAAAAGTTGTGATATTTTATTCATCATTTAGTGATCACTATCACAGGTTTATCTTATTTTTTTAAAAACATGATTTGATATTAGTGTTCAAAAACAATCGCACAAACAGACACTATATCCTCAAATGAGAAAATCATACCATTAACTGAACATTCTGGATATTTTTAATTAAAAAAAAAAAAAAAAAAAAAGGTTTCAGAGAAAAAAATATTTTAAACAAGAAAAACAAAATGGTTTGTAACCTGTGTGTGAGCTTCCAGACCTCAGAGGCCTGTCTCTTTTGTTTTGAACCTTCCATCAGTCTGTCATCATCCCAAATACTATATCATCTTTTGCATGATTGCATAAAGTCCCAGTTCCATTGTTTGTGTGTTTGCTCTTATAATAGGTTCTAGGGGAAAGGAAAAAAAAAAAAAAAAAAAAACATGCCACATATTTCTTCTTATCTGTTCTTGTTTGTGCTGAGTACAACAGCATGCAATCTCTTTTTAAAAAAGGAGACCTGCACTGAAAATACATAATGCCTCAACGCTATACACTGCTTGTATTTAAAAAAAAAAAAGTGTTACAATGCAATTACATTAAAAAGGTACTATATAACATTAAACTGTTGTGTTTTTTTAGTGCTTGATTACCATCAATAATGGTGCCATGATCAGACTGCCTGCTTCACATCTAAAACTCTGGCCTCCCAGGAACTCCTTTAATGGCTCAAACATGTGAAAATGGCGCGAGGTCAGGACTATACGGGAGGTGTGGCAATAATAATAACTCCCAGCCGATATCCTATAATGTGCAAGTGGTGTCGGTTGAATGATTGTATGTACAATACCCACAGACAGATGGATCTCTCATGCAAACTCGCTGAATGTTCACAGGAACGACTGCGGTGTGCTCCACCTAGGCTGGGATCATCTATAGAGGTCGTCTTTAAATCGTCCACACAGTTCAAATGTTTTACTCATCAGCGTGCTGTGTTTGAAATCTTCTGTCAATGTCGATTTCGGTTTTAAATCTTCACAATAAATTTCATTACGAGTCCCGGTTTGACTTCTGCGCCATTCGGAGATCGAAAACTGGAATGAACACATGGTGGTTCATCGTATTGCCACACTTCTGATTTGTTTTTACATCTGGGGTGTTGATTTTCCCTTATTGCTTAGAGACAACCTCCCGAATGGTACTGATGTTTCTGGGGCTGTTCCTCATCATCTCCCGACAACTGACTATGGTTGACTATTGATAAAGCTGACTCAGCGTTGGAGTAACGTTTTGAGACAGCTCATGGCAGACAAATTAAAACCATATTCCGAAATCCAAAGTAAAGCAGGCAAAGCTGCAAACGCAATTAAAATGATTAACAATGGCCAAGAAGTAATTCAAAATTAGAATGGAGTTTTATTAGTGAGCAAAGTGAACTTTTTGCTCATTTTGGCAGGGAAACTTAAAAGTTCCCTAATCCATAGAAGCCACTTTCTCACAGAATGTTGCGGCGTTACATGATGAACACTTGGCGAAGAAAAGTGAGTCACACAAACGGTTCTGAGTGTCCATATAATACCGTTGAAAATTGTTTAATAAGATGAGGGAAAGGGGTATCTGCTTCATCCCCTTTTTAGATAACACATTTTTCATATTATACAAAGACTGAGTATGGCAAGGTGGTGTAGAGGTTCACTGTCGGCTTGCTAATTCGCCTTGCTTGTTCGATTCCCGGCCAGGGTCGATTCCCGTCTCAGTGTGCATGGAGTTTACATGTTCTCCCTGTGCTTGTTGGGTTTCCTCTGGGTACTCCGGTTTCCTCCCAAAGACCAAAAGACCTGCAGATTAGGCTAATTGGCGTTCCCAAATTGCCTGTAGTGTGCGAGTGTGTGTGTG
This sequence comes from Clarias platycephalus, assembly GCA_030068275.1. Classification (NCBI taxonomy): domain Eukaryota; kingdom Metazoa; phylum Chordata; class Actinopteri; order Siluriformes; family Clariidae; genus Clarias; species Clarias platycephalus. Next base: position 6,020,751 of record JAQQZT010000006.1, read on the forward strand.
TGTGCCCTGCGATGGATTGGCCCCGTTAGCATCCTGGGATAGGCTCCAGGCCCTCCCGCGACCCTGAATACAGGATAAAGCCATATAGACGGTGACTAATTGACTGACTGAGTATGGCAAGACTTCACAATGAACTTACAAACAGGATGTAACTAGAAAGGCACAGTTAGCATTTGTGCTAATACTGGTGATAGTGACCTCTGCTGGCCCGGACAGGAAGTGTTTTGACATGATGATGTTTACACAAATGCAGTTTCTGTGAATGGTTGTTTCAATAGTTGAAATCGCTCTCACAGCACAACCCAAGATCCAAATAGTGGCGCTGGATATAATCAACCTTGTCCTCCACATAAAACCCTATTTATAACCCTGTACGACACCGCATGAAACAACACAAACACATTTGTCCAGTGTCAAACACTCTATCCTTTGTACATGTGGCGCAACTGGTGCATGAATCTTCTGGTTCTCATTTCTGACAGGTTTTTGACTCTCGTTTTCAGTCCAGTAAGCAGTTTCAGAGGAATGTTTTTTTGGCAAGCCACAGTGACTTATAAATCATTAAAGCATAAAAACCTCTAATTTAAGTGAGAAATAGGTGCAGATGATGACAGATGATCAGGCCGGTGATTAGTACAGTATACTGGTGATACTAAATGCTGAGTGGTTGGAACAGATGAGAGGGGAAATAAGGTTGCTGCTGCTGAGATTATTACATAACCAATTTACAGTAAAACATTTGTTCCCATTTTTTTAAATATAATCTAATATTTACAATGAAGAAATGGGGGTTGCTCAAGACTCATAGTACATTTATTATTATAAATATCAAACGTCTAATAAGTAAACGAAAACACCAAACATTTGTATAGTAACAAACAGCAGCAATTTTGTGGCTTAAAAAGTGTATACAGAGCATTGTATAGTAGCAACCCGCAGACAAAACATTTTTTTCACAGAAGCAGTTCGCTGCAAACGCTGAAACGTATGATGTTGGCTTGACTCACAGCTTCTAAGACCCCTTCTCCTCCCCAAAGAGGAACAGTGTGTCCTAGAAAGACATTTGCTTCTTCCGGAGTATACTTTGAGCATGCTTGGTGGGGCTTTTGCTTCAGTTCTGTTCTTTTGTCACTTGACGTACACTGCCAGCTTTCCCCACCTGATAGAGTGCTATTTTATGCTCTAGCGACCAGGCTAACTGACAAACTCTTATTGTTGAAAGCATGGATTTCAAATACCTGTTCAAATTCATTATTGTGTTATTGCCCAGTTCAATATCTTGGTTCGTCAGAGACATTGGCTAACTGTCTTGGCTAAAAATTAGCCACTGTTTCTGGTTTGTTCTTCACAGATCTCTTCATCATGGCTGCTGATTTGTCTATCCATGTATTATATTTGAGTAAGCTCATATGTTACAAAGCATTGTGCTAATTCTGCTAAGGAAACTGATTGAGTATGTGATGGGGTGTTATTGTCTTACATTTTAGGGCCTTTGCAAGACGCCCTTATTCAGAGTGACTTACATTTTTATCTCATTGTACATCTGAGCAGTTGAGTGTTAAGGACTTTGCTCAAGGGCAATTTGGTGGTGCTACGGTTTGAACCCAGGACCTTCCAATCAGTAGTCCAACACTTTAACCACTGACATACCCCTGCCACTTGTCTATGCAGTCTCCTCCAGAAATATTGGAATAGCCAGACCCATTTTTGGTGTTTTAAAAAAAAAAAAGTTTTATTTTTCCGTGATTTTCTCCCAAATTAAGCTACTACTACCACTCAGCCGGGAGGGCCGAAGACTATCACGTGTTTCCTCCGAACCATGTGACGCCAGCTGACCGCATCTTTTCGAACTGCTCGCTCACGCACGGTTGGGGGCGGCATAACACACTCGGAGGACAGCGCTATCCGCTCCTTCCACTTGCGTGAGCTCACAGACGCCCCTGATTGGCTGTTGAGCCGTGATTAATGTGGGAGCACGAAGTACCCCTCATCCCTCCCCTCTGAGAGAGCTCGGCCAATCAGCTCTTCAATCACCTCTTTCTAGGCCTCCGGCTGCGAGGGTTTACAGCATCACCTGGGAATCGAACTCGCGATCTGCGGGTGATAGGGCGAGCACTTTATCGCTTTCATTTCCAGATATTTACATGTAGATCTGTTAAGCAACTTAAAATATTGGGAGGCTTAGTCTTGAAGTAAATAAAACTTAATATTTGGTTGAATATACATTCCATTTTTTTGCAATATCTGCATCGAGCATGTGGCTCAATGACCTTTTTCATTCTTGCACCACAGCTTCTTTTAGTTGTTTTGTGGAGTTTCTCACTTCAGTCTGTTTTTCAGGAGGTAAAATGCTGCTCAGCTGGGTTAAGGTCTGGTGATTCACTTGGCCAGACTAAAACCTTCCTCTTTTTCCCCTGATGAAGTGCTTTGTTGTGATGGCAGAGTGTTTTGGGTTAGTGTTGTGCTGCATGATGAATTTCTTCCCAATTAGGTATAATGCATTTCTCTGTAAATTGGCAGACAGAAGATTTCTGTGGACTTTTGAATTCATTGTGCTGCTACCATCATAAAAAGATTAATGAGCCCGTTCCATCTGGCCTTCTGATTCTTCCTGCTGATGAGTGGTTGCGTCTTGTGGTATGGCATTTATAATTCTGCTCTCAAAGTCTTTTTCAAAGAATGATTGGGACCTTTACCCCTGCTCTTTTGAGGTTTTTGGTGATGCCACTGACTGTTGTTTTTGGGTTGTTCTTTACAGGCTGCTGATTTGTCCATCCATGATTTATATTTGCTAAGTTCTTATTGATATGGGCTAGTATTGTTATTTAAGTCAAAACTCTGGTATGGTGATAGCTAGAGCTATGAACCATAGGTAGACGATCAGTTTGGTTCAATTCGATTCTATGTTTGTTCACCGCAATTTTCAATTCGATTTGATTCAATAGCAGTAGTGTATTCAGTCGCTCAATAGTTCAGGACTGGAGTTTCCTACAGTCTACCTGAGCCTCCAATAACGAACTGGACTGCTGTTATACTGAACTTCTAGTCTCACACAGTATGATGCAGATCAATCCCTGCTATCCGTTCACTCAAATGAGGATGGATTCCCTGTTGAGTCTGGTTCCTCTCAAGGTTTCTTCCTATTACCATCTCAGGGAGTTGTTCTCGGATTTATCTCTAGGGGTGCCAATCCATTGCAGGGCACACACCCACTTACCTGCTCATTCACACACTACAGGCAATTTGGGAATGCCAGTTAGCCTAACCTGCTTGTCTTTGTACTGTTGGAGGAAACTGGAGTACACAGAGGAAACCCACCAAGCACGGGAAGAACATGCAAACTCCATGCACAGAGACCCCAAGACAGGAATCAAACCCAGAACCTGTGGGTTCATAAATTGTGACTCGATTGTGAATCAAAAGCACAACTAACGAAAGATTAATTTATTAAAGTGCAAAGCTCTTTTGATTACCCTAGTGTGGACAATGATTACATCAGACCAGCTATTAGATGAACTAATGGCCTGTGCTGTCTGAATGCGCTTCAGTAAAATTTGGAATTTCCTCCAAGCATTTCAGAGATGCATCCATAAATTAAGTTTCAGCTCATTAGTTACAAATGGACCCATTAGTGTGGTGCCTGCACAGTGATGTTTACTTAGCAGTTTTGCACAAACAGGAAATGATAGAGAGAAAGAGAGAGAGAGCGTGAGCGAGAGTTTAGTATGATTGGCTTTGTTGCATTCTGTTTAAATGATTAACATCCCCAACAGTGATTGCAGGCCATGTTTTAATGGAGCTTATTGCAGTGAGATTAACACTAATGTAACAAAATAACACAAGCTCAGTCACAAACTGGCACTAAAACCTTCACAACAGTCTGTGGTGAAAAATGAGTCTGCACTTAAAAGCCCACACGGGGGATATTAGCAGATTTTGGACGAGCAGCAAATCCAGCACGAGAAAGGACGCTGGTGTCATCCAAGAAAATACCTTTAATCATGACTGGAGGCTGGACAAACAGTAAGTATAGTATTCCTCGGGTGCTTATTGTAAAATAGATATATAACAGGCAGCATGATGGCTTAGCGGTTAGCACGGTCGTCATACACCTCCAGGGTCTGGGTTTGATTCCCCCCTTGGGTCTGTGTGCAAGGAGTTTGCATGTTCTCTCCGTGCTTGATGGGTTTCCTCCGGGTACTCCCGTTTCCACTTACAGTCCAAAGACATGCAGATTAGGTTAATTGGCATTCCCAAATTGCCCGTAGTGTGTGAATGAGCAATATGTCTGCCCCGTGATGGACAAGCACCTCATACAAGGCGTATACCTCCTTGTGATCTAAGGCACATTTTATTAATTTTTATATTTCTAATTTTGATTGCATCGGCAATATAATATGCCGGCACGAATTTCTGGTTGCCAAGACATTGTACGTTGTACAGTACAGAACATAGACTACGCTCCAGTCACTGCATGATAACCACTGGACCCCTAGGGAATGTGCTGTTAATGTTAATAAATATACTGTATGTACATAACAATGAAGACTACAAACACTATATTACAGTAAAGTAATTTGCGAGGCAAGATGTCCCTCTCGGTAATATTTCTGAAAGAATATTATACAGAGAGATAACATTACAACACTAAAGAACAGCATGACATGAGATGAAAACGCTGAGCAATTTTAAACCCTGTTAGAAGACTAAGGGAGCGTGGATGTGGTCGGACGTTGTGCGAATGGATGTTAATCGGCTTAAACGCTTCAAATAAAGGTTTAAATTCCATTGTTTTGAGGTTGTATTGGCATCATTCATTCCACGTTATCTCAACATCATTATATCGAAATCATTCCAACTTTGACATCGCAACCAAATTATAATGAATCCAACGAGTCAAACTTTAAAATGGGGACAGGTATACTCTTAAAATTCGACAGTGGCCTGGTTGCTGGTGTCAGATGGGCTGATTTGACAACCTACAAAAACTTGACGTTTTTCCACAATTTTCAGCTGTCCGGTTTGAAGATCCTGTGCTCACTGAAGCCTCAGATTCCTGTTCATGGATGACGAGAGTCGAACCCAATGTGACCTTCCGCTCTCGTGGCTTGATCTGCCTCATGCTTTCACATTGTGTCCGTTCTGAGAGACATTTCTGCTCAGTATGGTTGGAAAGAGTGGTACTGTACAGTAGTTTGAGTTACCATTACCCTCCTTTTAGCTCGAATCCCATCTGGCCATTCTCCTCTGACCTCTGTCATCAGCAAGGCATTTTCACCCACAGAACTGCTGCTCACACCATTCTGTGTGAACTCTAGAGCCTGTTGTGCGTGGAAACCCAAAGAGATTAGCCTTTTTTTTTGCAGTACAGTACATATCATATAGTACTTATAGAATGTAAAATAAAATGTAGGATAGCTTTGCAAAAATCTTTATAGATTTTTGTTTATTTATTGAATGAGTAGTGCAGATTTGATATGCCAACTGAAAGTGGCATCCCTTTCTTCGCGCATCCTCATCAAATACTCTTCACTGTTGTGGTAGATCCAAAGTCTTGTGAGGGAATCATCTTTTTGTACAGCAGACATGTTTTTAATTTATTAATGCATTCAATAAATGTTTCAAAAGAACATAAAACATAATGCAATTTATGAAAAAGAATAAAAAGATCGAGATTGCAGGGTCTGCTTTGTATCCTTGAGTCAGATCATATTTTCAGCGATGGCATATTATTATTAATTCACCATGGTAGGCTAATTAGCGTGTCCGCCTAGTGCCCCGCGTCCCCTGGGATAGGCTACTGGCTTCCGCGACCCTGAACAGGATAAGCGGTATAAAAGAATGAGTTTGGTATCTCTACAGCCTGTATATACACAATACAGTGCAAAGCAGATCAGAGTTTAATGATACAGTATGTTGAGGAGAAAATGTTTTCCCCCAGGCACCGTGTAATAGTCATGCAGGATCCAGAGGTCAAAAGATCTCTGTGGGAGTATTCTATATTGACCACTGGCGGGGCTGTTTTACAAATTCTCACATGCACACCAAGGTCTAAGTTCACGTGTCTTAATTTCTACCAGTTGCTCTCCCTGTGGGCGTATCCTTGACCTTCACACCACTGACATATTTTGCGTTGCTGCAGAAAAACAACACAATGGCCCTTTTTTTTCTTTTTCAGCCTTTTTCTTTTCACACCACCATCAGGCAACAGCAACAAAGACTTTCTCACTCGGCCCTCGCCGCTCGTGGGCGAGCCGTGTTATCTTCTTAAAGTAATCATAATTTGCTAATTCGATCATTCTTGAGTTAAGATATATTAAGACGAGGATAGATTCACATCTATTCATGCAGGATTTAGATTTCCAGAAGTATTCTTTAAGCCAGCCCAAGTTAGTCTTGAGTCTTGAAACCCCAGAAGAAGTACACGCCTGTTTTCAAAGCAGAGCACCAGTGTATAAAATCAGTACATTGTTTATTAACGGTAATCTGAGGCCGGAAGCAAACAAGAAATATCCTTAATTAGAAATGAGAACATAAGGGATGGTCAAGACCGGAAAATACTAGACAGGTAATGAGATCTAGGAGAGGCAGAAATAAAAACAAGTCTCGGGATGCACGATAACATTGTATAGTCTTCGTAATGAGAGCATGTGACTGGAGACAACTGATTAATGATGGGACGGGATGGGCCACGACCAAAACTAAAAAGCATGAGCTTAACTAAAACTAACTAACAAGAGAAGTATTTTTCGAGCTGGAAAACACTTGAAAAGGGACATTTGTAACAACTTTTGCTTTGAAATCAGATAATCAGTCCAGTCAGTCTTTACCCTGCAGGGCTCGCAAAATCGCTAGCCGGCGCCCCGGGGCTATTGTTTCTTTCAGTCGGGCTACCAAAATCTATCTCAGCCCCGCCCGTCGGGCTATCATGGGAAGGAAAAATATATGCCAATGCTTTT
>JAQQZT010000006.1:6035031-6047769 GCA_030068275.1 Clarias platycephalus
CGCTCTGTGTTCCCGACGCTTTGTGCGCACACACTCACCGGTATTGGGGTATATGAAAAATGAATATAATTTTTTTTAAAAACACCGGTATTCGGTATGAAAAGGTATACCGCCCAGCCCTACTGTAAAGTTTAATTTAGCTTATAATGATGTGTCAGCCTCTTTTCTCTACCAGATTAAATATTATTTCTGATTTTGACAATGTTTATTATATTACAGGGATGTACACTATTAGGGCAGATCGTAAATCAAGCAACTGTATATACAGTACTGTAAGTTTGTGGCCCCATAAGGTTATAATGTAATAGCTTAAAGAAATCTCGATTGAAGAACAGCGCATAGTGGACATAACCACATACAAATCATGGCTTCCAAATGCAGCAAAACCAGTGTTTTATTAATTAATTAATTAGTTGTTTTTCGAGATTAAAAAAAATAATAGTGATTTTTTTTACAAAGAGAGGGAAAAAAACAAGCTTTCTTAGAGACAGCTACTTTATGTGTACTAATTTGCCAAAATTAGTAAAAGTCAGAAAATGGCTGTTGTCTCATTTTGCTGTGCTATTTCTTTTGTCCATTTTGTCGAATTTCTTTCTCTTTGAAGACATTAATTAAGGTAATAGGTAACTGGTGCTAATAAAAGGTAAAGTATCCATCGATCTTGCACTATGGCTTGTGCGATAAAGCATTTGAAATTCACCTATAGACATCCCTTTCCTTGTATTTGCATTGTATTTGAAGTTTACACTCAAATGAGTGTATAATGAAAGATGACGTTTATTGTCATGACTGGCCTGCTGCTATTAAGTGAAATTAGATTCTTCTTATTTTCATTAGTAGAAGGTTAATGAAGCTGCTATTTCTAATACTGTATGTAACATTAAGTCATTGACATGAGAACATGTGATAAACTACTGTACTGTATATCAGCACAAAGAACCATTTTATAATTTACCAATTATAAAAAGAACCATTTTATAATTTATTAAATAAATAACGACATCATGGCCTATTTATGTTTAGGTTTATGACCTTCTTATGTTTATGTTTTGAGAAATATATAATTTTCATTGAAGGCCTTAAAGTCTTAACACTGGCTGTTACTATAGAGACAGTAATGTGGTATAAAAAGTTTATTATGCCACCACAACTCTCAGATCTTCTGTTAGGGAAACTAAAGAATCAACACCCTCTGACCAATCGGATTTGAGAATTGCAGCACTAAACACTGATATTTTCCATCGTTTTTGTTTTCTTATTTCTGCAGCAGAATAGCTTTGAAGCTGACAACATTGAAAAGCTATTATAGATTATCGTAAAATATAGTTGGTAACAATTCCATATTTGATTAGTTGTAAGTGATAAGTGATCGATTAATAATTGGTTTAACCGCACAGTACAATAGTTTAACCACACAGTATAATGTTTCTTTGATATTTTTTGTCTGTCAATCAAAAACGTACAAATTTAGGTACATATAAGTACAGTAAGTCTCAATTGTCAAGTTTTCTGACTTACATTGCATTCCAGAATGTGAATGCAATGTAATTAATCAGGGCCAAATTCAACAACAGAAACAAAAAAACAAGCAAAATTGCATGTTATTTGTTAAAATATTTTTTGTAATCGATCAATTGAAATGTACAGGAAGTTCAGTGGCCTATTGACATCATCTAGATCAGGTGTCATTAGTATCTCTTCTGGACTGTCACATTCTCTTTTGTTCACCACTTTTAGAATTATAACTTTGACAAAAGTCACTTCCTGCAATGTTTTTCCCCACTACCCTGTGTCATCTGATTTGTGAATTATCATGGCTTTGATATTGATTTGATCAAACAGCAATGATGATTGACACAAAAACCCCAGGGTATAAAATTTGCAATTCTTCAATCCCATCTAATTCCAGTGACTGAAAGGCAGTCTGTGTGCTAAAGGGCCTGTCATTCATTTGTTTTACTTTGCCATGAATAACTTTAAAAGACTCCAATCAATAATGGACTGAGACTTAATTTAAGTCGACTGATCACTCTTTCTGTTGCTGCTGTTGCTGCTCTCAACATGTGACAAATTACTGTGATTGAAATGAAATGACCTAAGTTATATTTACCTCTGCTTTTCAAAGGAGGAAAGTGTCATTTCCCTGCTTTATGACGAGTGCTGAATATTTATTAGCCTGGACCGGTGCTCGTGAATGTGCCGAGCATCTGCCAGCCACATTATTGTGTTAGTAATCATACTCTCCGTTTGGGAGTTGAAATTCATTAGAGCTGTGACGAGTGCGTGGACAGTTTGGTGGACTGTGTTAATTAACAGTCTGCTGTCAAGCTCTTTATGCACTGCAGGCTAAAGCCAGTAAATTATTATGAAACAGTTGGCTGTAAATGATTGTGTGATTATCTGAACACTGTTATACAGTTACTTAGGGTTTGTCGAGATGCCTGAATCGTTTAAAAATGTCAGAGTTTTTTTTTTTTTTCCAAGGTTAAGGATGTAGTTGTTTGAATAAAATGCCTAGAGAGTTCTAGTTTATTATTATTATTATTATTATTATATTTAAAAAAAGGATTTAAAAAAAATAATAATAACTTCTTAAATGCTGCAGTAACTAGTTCACTGAGCCATATAAGCAGAGTCCACATTCAGAGTCCCAGACTTATAAACATTTAATTTCCGCAGAAACTAATCGACCGTGGATCTGCGAACATTTCACGGACGTAGCTCACGTGTATTGTACAAAAATAGGCACTGCAATGCACCAGATACCAATGTTCACAATTATATACAATATTTTCAATGTGTAAGTGAATGTATAAAATGTCTAAAGTCCAGTATATTATATAAAATAGTGAATTGTCATCGGAGTTCACAGTCCAATACAGTGGAAAACAGCTCGGAGACAAAATGGTGTCCATTCAAGCAGGTACTAAACACAATGTATCATTGTCCCTCCCTCCCGGGTTAAAAGGTCATCTGACCCCTCTGCGTCACGCTACATCATTCCCCTCGCGATTTAAAGGCGCTGTCTTGTATAATGCCGAACCTAAACACTGTTAACCAAAAACCTGTGGTTTTTTTATGCTTTACATTGTATATTCGTATCAAAAGGTGTATAAGACCCAATTTATCGGACTTAAGAACAAATCTGACTTACGAACATACTCCCGTAACGGAACACATTCGTAAGTTGGTATTTGATATAACTTACAGGTTTTAGACCAGATGACCTTTCTGACATGGGAGTGGCACTAAGGGTAAAATGTTCTTAACCATCTCAATCGGCTCTTACCCAGGTGTGGTAATGAGTCCCACTTGATCTTAAATTTGAGGTGCATCGGATTAGAATATAATATAATAGAATTTGTTCTTGTATTGTTTCATGCACAAGTCTCGTTGTTCTATTGGAATATGAATGTTTGACTCACTGTTCAATGTTTTGTCTATTGCATAAGGCATAAGAGTCCACCAACTTGTGAACCATCATGAGGAAAACATGGAAATACTTTTGAAGGTTTATTTATTTATTTGTTTGTTTGGTTGTAGTCAATAGATAGTGGCATAGATAATTTAGATAAGTCTTTATTTACTTTAATTAAAACTGACTTTGCTCCACAAATATTGGAACATGTTTAGAAAACAACTGCTGCAAGAACAGTTCCTGATAAGATTTTAATTTACAGTCAACAAAAAAGTTGAAATTTAACATTTTGTTTTGTCAAGGTATGCAAAATTTGTAGATTTAAATTTTCTGCACAAAGTTGGCTGGATTTGAAGTTAGGAGCTGGAAGAGGTTTGTTGGATTTCATTAAACGTGTCATTTTTGTAGATTTTTAATTGGATTTAGGTCAGGGCTGTGATTAGACACCTGGTTCCTAGCTCTCCATAGTAGCTTTGGTATTAATTTAGGATCACTGAGCCTCATGCAGCAACTTTCAGCAGCATCAAATTTCTTGGAAAAAGAGAAAGAAAAAAAAACACAAGGCTCTTACCCAGGTGAGGTCCCACTTGATCTTAAATTCGAGATGCATAGGATTAGAGTATAATTAGCATAGCATAGTATTTGTTCTTATATCGTTTCTTGCACAAGGCTCATTGCTCTATTGGAATATGAATGTTTGACCCACTGTTCAATGTTTTGCCAATTGCATTAGGTTCTTCCCAGGATCTATATGTAATTGGCTCCATTCATCTTGCCCTGAATTTTGACTAGTTCATCTGTCCCTGCAAATGAAAAACATCTCTACAGTACAACATTATGTTTCCACCACCATGCTTCACAGTCAAAACGATCATTTATACAAAGCAATTCACACACAAAATCTTATCCCAGTTTGTTGCTTCAGGGATCTTTCTGCTAAATTAATACACCACTTCAAATGGATCTTTTTGGGAAACACTTTCTTATTGCAACCCCCTATTTGTCATTTGGTTGGTATGTTTGTCCTTAAAATCCTGTAGGTCTGTCAAAGGCTTTCTTTGATTGCATTTCTTCTTTCCCAGGTATATACAGTAGTCTTGATAGAAGCTTAGATTGTTAAATAGTTTACTGACTGAAACAGTAGTTAAATTTAACATTAAATCTGAATGTTTTTGCCTTAAGAAATAAAATTTTGCAGGAAATTTGTATCGGGATACAAAGCATTTTTGGCCTACGAACAAACCCAACTGAACGCCGGCACAACACAAGTTTCGCATATGTCTGGGAGCCGTCAGTGGAAAGGGTGTTCATGAATTTAAAAATTTTTCTTTAGGTCTGTGAAAGCTGTTTATAAAAAAGGGTCATCCGACAATACCAACCTTGTCTTCAGCATGAATGCAAAAGCTACGTTTTCACACTTAAAAAAAAAAAAAATTATATTGGTAATATTTTTGGGCGGCTAGAATGGATTATCTGCCTTGACATTATTATACGAATTTTCACCATAGCCTTCATATGCAGAGGTTCTGCTGTACATTGATATATTACTAGTTGAATATTCACACGGTAAATGAGCTAACAGGGTCTTAAATCACTGAGTGATTTACTGAGGGTCACTGCGTAAATTGTTTTTATTGCTGGTTCACATACCACTTGGTAATGTGTACAAAACACAATTGTTTATAAAAATGAACATTCTAAAATGTATAAAATGGAATTATTTCATGTTGCTAACTGCAAGACAGGATTTTCATGATAACACCAGTGTTTTTCTGGTATAAAAGAAAAAACATTCTTCTAATTAGAAACAAGATATGTGTAAAACACTAAGCGAAGCTGTAAAATGCTGTAAAACAAATTTCACTGTGATCTTTGTTATGTGTAATAACATTTAATTGATTACCTTAAATGCCATGCCCAATCTAATTTTGATCCTTTTGGCGTCCCATGGTCTTTGCAACCAGTTGCCCATTTCTGCAGTTCCGATTTTCCTTATTTGGTCGTTGCTTCCTGGTCTTGTTAACATGCGTGCAGACTGATGATTGGTTGCACCTGTTCCTTGCTTTAGGCAGTATATGTAAGGGTGTGGGTGTAGCGTGGGAGTTTTTTTTTTTTTTTTTTGCGCTGGGTTAGTTTTCACCATATTTTTCTAACGATTTCCTTAATTTTCTGAGTTGTTGTACTTTTGTTTACTTTATATTCTTTTGAATCGTATTTATTAAAGCTTTCCCCTGTTCTCCCACACATAATCCTGATGAAGTTTAAATCCAGTCTAACATTGCATGTTAAGTGGTTTCTGATGGTAGTTTGACTGCTGGTACCTTTTGAAGCTATTCAACAGGACTGTTGAAGAGTTAATTAATGATCAAGGCCTCAGTGGATATTTGTCAGGGCATTACGTTTGATGCATTAAATCAAGACTCAAAACCATTTTAGACAAATTTGTTTAGAAACGGATCCCTAATGCCATCTGAGTTTTACTTTCTCCCCTAATAGTAATGGAGTTTGTGCTAAGCATCTCTGAGGTTTGGGAATCATCAAATAATCAAGTGTTAGCCTTGTAAAGATGCACGGTTCAAAACCTAATGCAATATGCATGCATCTAGACAATTCATTTTTTAGTACAGCAAATGCCGGAAGGTTTTTATTTTCACAATTTATGCTGTAACATCTCCATCCACCTCTTGGTAGCTGTCAGTGTCATAACTCAACATAATGTAGGACTTAAAGATTTAGTGAAGTCTTTCTGGTCTTTCTTGATGTTGCCCAGAGCCCTTTCACGTTTTTTTTAGCAAACTAGTATACTTGTACGCTAGCAAATTACCTTGCAGTTACACCCTAAATAAATATCATTTTCTACATTTTTATTCAGCTTGGTCATCTCATTGCTTTGGATTAAAACTTTTTCCCTATACAGTATGCTCTCTTGTTGATGGACCGATGCTTGGAATGCACAGGAGTATGACTGTATCTAATCAAAAAGAAGATAATGTCCTGTCCGCTGAAGTATGACCTTTTAATGGCAGTTTTTTTTTTGTTTTGTTTGTTTTTTCATCCTTTCATGTGCTGAAATTGCCTTTCCTAATTTAAAAGGGATTAAAGAAAACTAAATGTAAAGTAGACGGTAATTGACCATCAATCAGTTCCCATAGGCTGCAAAGATCCAAAGCACCAATCTGGCATCGCCATGTCCAGTTACATTTTAGATTTCATTCGCAGACTGGAAATGATCATTTTCTACTATATCCCTATTTTAATCACCTGAACATTTGATGCTACAAAACACTATCTGACCAGTTCTTATATTTCAAATAAAGCTAAACAATTACTTTTCCTATGATGGGTAAGCAGAACTAATCTACTAATTTCTTTTTATGTATTTACATATTTTGTGGTTAATTTGATGTTAAATTCCCTGATGATCAATATTAAAATGAATCGTAGTTTCAATACTGTGATTACTACTTCAACACTGAATCCTTGAGGCTAGACATGGCTAGATCTGTTAATATTGGACAATGGCACCATCCAGTTACATGACTACAAACACTCTAGGTCTGATGCACTCTTACCTCGGGGTTAACTGTGATCTTTGTGTGATGCCAAAGCCTTTCTAGGTACCTCATGGCGGAGGCTGCCGAACCAGTACTTCATTGAAAATCCCTGGCACACCTCCTCCCATCTGAACCCATTGCACTCCCAAGATACTTGAACTCTCTATAGCAGCGTCGACCTTCTGACCCATGACCAGTTTTAGTTTCTGCCAAGGTACATGCAATCCGAGACAAGATACAGTACCTTTGAGTCAAGAGGCATCTTGTCTCGGACTGCATGGAACGAGTAAATTAATGGTACTGAAATATTTACAGGAAAATCTCCATTGTACAAACCACTTAAATTAACCATACAGTGTTTTTTAGTTAGTTAGTTATTTGTTTCTTCTTTCATTGACCAATTTAGCCCGATACTTTATATTAGTTCAGCAATTCGCATTCCTTACATGCTTCCTCACTTGTGTTTTTCCTCTCATTCTTCCTACAAAATGATAGTCATTAGTTCCAACCCATTGAAAAAAAAGCTGATTGTATACACGTTTCGTGTCACTTCTGCTGTCACTGATCACAACGAGAGAAAAGAGAAAATGACCATGTTGCAGAGTCGGTATGCGGTTCCGCCGGCTCTGTGGACACTCTCTCTCTCTCTCTCTCTCTCTAAGCTTGAGTGCCTCTCAAATTGCCTTCCACTCAGGACTAGAGGTAGTGCCTGACATCTTATCAAACAAAACATGTTGTCTAGCTGTTAAATTTATAGGTAGCTTCATAATACTGGGTAATTTGTAATGGGTAGTTAAAATTTTTTACATCTTTTCTATTGGCATTTATTTAACATTTGATATTAAATTGAGGCATGAGCACATATATTGCAGTATAATATCTAAAACATTATTTATCATCAGATTACTATGTAATTGTGGTGAAAGTAGTTTGAAATTCTTACTGGTATTATGTAGGCAAAAGATGAGAAGAAAAAACTATGGCAGGATCCACTATGTGGTGGATGGTCCTGTAAATCCCTAAATAAGTTTCTCCTTATTTCCACTTATTCCTGTTTAGAATATCAGCTCCGTTAACTTCCAGGTTCAGGGTTAAATCCCAATTACAGTGGACCCTCGGCATACGAATATACAAGTTTTTAAGGAAAACATTTGTAATGCAATTCGCATGTTCCTATTGAAAATAATGTAGATGCAGGTAATCCGTTTCAGCCCCCCCAAAAAGTATTAACAATATTACCAATTTCCAACACTATAATCATATTTTAGCATATCAAAACATTTAGAAAAGACATGTAAATGAAGTAAAATATTAAATAAATGGACATTTAAACCACACAATAAATTATTAATCTTTTTGAGACTGGCTGCTTTAAAAACCAAACTACAAGTATGTCTCTTTTTCTTCTTCTTGCTAATGTACTTGGGACCCATGGTGCTGTGTTATTACTAAATCTTGCACAAAATTCTTGGTTCATTCTCTTGTATGCCAAGCATTCTTTGTATGCCGAGGCAAGCTTCTTGCAAAATTTCAGACCCTAAGGCGAAAACTTTTGAGGCGGGCCTTTTGTATGCTGAGGTGCCACTGTATTATTAAATGGAAAGCTAGTGCACTACAGTATGTAAGGCATACAATCCACTTGTCACACCAAATACTGCCCTTGATGATAAGGAATTGGGTAGGGATTTGGGACTCAGCCTTGTGCTAGAGGCTAGTTATAGAAGCTTGTTCTGACATCTTTTTCTAACTCCACCCCCCACGACAACTTCCGTATGAGCGAAAATAATACTCAACTATGAATACTTTTTTTTTTTTTTTTTCCATCGTGAGACCCATTTCCACAACAGACTACACAACTTCCTTTTCATTACTGGGAACACATACGGCTGGAACTATATACCATCGAGAAACGCAAATGCGCATTTGGGATTTGAGTTTCAGTACTGGTATATTTCGGTGCATACAGTGTATATTTAACATTTTAAGTGAAGGAAAAAGTAAATAGACCACATGTCATATTAACATGACATCATTTATAAGGGTGCCAATATAAATGACATATCATGGAAACAATTTGAGACTTTAATTTTGCTGGATGACTTCCTACAGTATTTATACTGGGATATAAATATGAGGTGATACAAAGGCCAGTTAGACTGAATTATTCTTCATCAGAGATTGCACAAATAAACCCCTATAAAAATGGATACATGAAAATGTCAATGTTGTAGCAATAAATTAAGGTTAATTAATTAATAAATAGAAGTTTTAAATAACCAATGCTTTAATGATCCTTTCTCTTGCAAGATGTCGCAAGTGTATTTTGTTCTTATGCACATCGACTAACATAGTAAGAAAATCAAATCGGGGGGAAAATGTAAGCATCATGTCTGGTGACTTTTACACAAGCATTTTGAAAACTAAAAATGTACAATTAGATACCATCTCCATGACGACAACAATCACAGCAGCAAAACAAACACACAGATATATAAAAAAAAAATAAAGCACTCCTATCTAATTCCAAAGTGCCTGAAGTTCAGTAGAAATGACTGGAACTTTTGACTGGAACCAGTTTCCATGGCAACAAACACTCAAGGTGGGATTGGCATAAAACTACAGAAAAGAAATGAATCTCTATTGTTAGCTATGGTGGAAAAAAAGTCCCTGGGATCATTTTTAAGATACATGATCTGCATGAAGATATCTGTCTGCAACTTGGAATTGGTTGGATCTTATCTGGATTGTGATCTATAACAGAAACAGAATAGTTCAATGCGCATAGAATCAAGCTTTTGATGTGGTTATCCTTGTTTATACATTTGATTTAAATGTATCCTTATTGCACTATGATCTCCTCTGAGCTTGTATTTAGCTTACAAATCAAGCATGACAAGCATGCACATCAGTTTTTTTGTTCCTGATCATATTTCACATTTGACACTTTAAACCTTAAAGAGGTTATTAAAAGTGTATCACATTAAAACCATGAAATATGAAAAAAGAAATAACTGTTTCATTGACCTTTTGTAAGATGAACACAGTAATTTTCTGTTTTAAAGGAATGTTTTTCATTTTATGTTTTTTTTTTTTTTTTGAACGGAAATTAATTTGCCTTGGATTTATTGAGTGATGTAGATATATATTTTTTAAAACTTTAAGGACTTACCAGCATACCAGTCTAAAATTTCAAGGATGGATTCTCACTGATGGGACATCTATATGTATTCTGTGTGAGAGGTTGTATGCAATGTAATCTTTTAGGACCTGTTCAGATTACCAGCCCAAATCTCTGCTTTCCGGCATATCAGGATTTGGAATCTGTTTGCTTTCATATAGTTTTTGTCCTTTGTTCAGGCTGCTACTGTACTACTGCGTTCCATTTCCATACTGTGATAAAGCCAGACGCTCTTCTGTAAATACTTAGCAAGTAATCGCCCCAAAAGTGGGCATTGAAAAAAACATTTGAATCCCACTTCCAGAGGTGGTTTGAAATTGGATTTAAATCAGATTTCTAAACTTATGTCCGTCTGGATTCTCTGCCCACTCAAATCAGAATTTAAAGTGTCAGATTTGGGATGACGGTCAGAACAGAGCCAGATCTGATGACTTTTAAATAACCGTGTGGACAGTCAGTCCTGACGGTTAGATTTGTGGCCTTATTTGGGCCTCTAAATATATTTTACTACTTCATTAAAAAAAGCTCATAGCATAACTCATCAGTGTGAAAATCCAATCTAGCCTTTTTTCAGATTTGTATATTCAGCTTATATTTCTCGCTTTCAGACTGACCTGACATTTTTGGGTCCTTTTTATAAATTGTCTCACACACATTAGAGAAATTTAAAGACGCATGTTCTTAACAAAGCCATGCAGGATTACCTCTTTGCTGTTAGAGCGCTTGGTTTTCAGGGGTATTTGTAAGGCAGGGATTCCATTAGGTATTAGATACATTTCCTTTGAGATACTGCAACACATAATTTGCGGAAACATGCTGAGAAACTCTCATTCTACCAAACCCCAAAGGTGTTCAATTGGATTCAGATCTGGTGACTGGGACTTTGGATTTAGTGAATAACGCTGAACTTGCTGATATGTTCATGAAAGTAGTTTTGAATAACTGTGCGGAACCATGCAGGAAGTGGCCTAGAGATGCACATGAACGCAGCAACAATACTTGTAGATACAGTATGGCATGTCATCAATGCTCGGTTGGTATTAAGGAGTCCAGTGAGTGCAACTGGGCAACCTTGACCAGCCTGAACTGCTGAGGGTCCAAGGAGTCTGACATGTACATCTGCATACCACAGAGTCCATCAGTCTAAACCTGGGTTCAATGTAGTCACATTTCTTAATGGCGAGAGTAGCAGACAATATGGTCATGTGCAGTTTTAGCCCAAGAACCTTGATATCACTGAGATACTACTGAGATGGCCTCCTGTTCAACATGGTTGCGTAGAGTTACTGTACTCTGCCCGTCAGTTTCTGACCTTTCTCAAGTCGTTTCCACCCACAGAAGTAGCACTTTCTTTTTCACAAAACTTAGCTTTGGAGACTTTAGTTGTGTGTTTTAAAATACCAGGACTCCAGCATTTTCTGCAATACTCAAACTGGCATCAAAAACATAATTTCCATGGTCAAAATCACTGAGATCAAAGTTTTTCCTATTATAATGTTTCATGTGGACATTAACTCAAGCTCTTTACCTTTTATCTGCATGGTGTTTTGCATTGTCCTGCTATCACATGATTGGGTAATTTGAATAAATGCATGAATGAGTAGGCGTGCTTGTGTTCTGAGTGCTACGTGAGGTACTACGTTAGGGAAAATGTGGTTCTTTTTTTCCGGAAAAAAGCATTTACCTTTGTCAGTGACCATCCAGGCTTGACAATATAACACATAGAATAAATTTAAAAAGAGTTTATTTAATATTGGGTGATTTGAAATTTCTCATAAATTAATGTCTTTTTTTTGGTTTGGTTTGGTGCTATAGGCCCATGGTTCCCAATCTGGGTGTCCATGCCCACCCTCCATCAAGGGGGTGCATAAGCCATTTTCTTCTCGGAGGTTGGTGGCATTTTGATTTGCACATTATTAAATTAAAATGATGATGATACAAATATTATCATAAAATCATATTTTCAATACAAGCATGTGTGCTCCAAGGAAAAAAGTTTGGGAAGCACTGCTCGAGGCAGCTGAAATAAATCAAGAGTAACACCTTTCTATGTTTAATTCTATCCAGGCAAAGCTGTTACAGAGTGTTAGTTCAGAATGAAAGGTATTCTCCAGTGAGCCGACCTGAATATCAGACAGGGGGGGAAAAAAAACATTAATCTTGGTCAGTTATGGGGCACTCAGTCCTCATGTCACTAAAGTGGGGCCTGTTGTTATCCTGGTACCCTATGTCCTGATCAAAGAGCCATTTCCTAGACATGTCTTCCTCAAAAACAGACAACATGATGGATAAAAACAGTGTACATCACTATATAACTTCAGAAAAAAATCCCAGTTATGGACAGAGTCATGGTTGTCTTGAAGCTTGATGATGTCTAGACGGGTATGAAATTGAGGAGAGGCAAATTGCCTACCTGGATCATGAAAGAAGAAGAAATATGGCTGTGGTTATAGGATTCAATGAACACAATGATTGCCTTGTATTTGAATAGTAAATCTTCTTTTTCTGATGATTTGGAGGCGGCACGGTGGTGTAGTGGTTAGCACTGTCGCCTTGCACCTCCAGGGGTCCGGGTTCGATTCCCGGCC
>JAQQZT010000006.1:6047869-6084377 GCA_030068275.1 Clarias platycephalus
AGCTTCCTGGGATAGGCTCCAGGCCCCCCGCAACCCTGAATGCAGGATTAAGCGGTATAGAAGATGACTGACTGACTTATTTGTCATTGTTTCCCGCGACCCTGAATGCAGGATTAAGCGGTATAGAAGATGACTGACTGACTGATGATTTGGCCTTCATTTTGCCTTCACATTATCTGTACTTCCGACTAATTTAACCATGAAAATCTATGTGGTATAATTGTACCTGTGATCTAAGTTGCATTACTTTTTAATGCTTAACATTTCGCCATAACAAAGCATCTAATGTTTAACATTTTACTGTTTAGGTAATGACTGTAAATAAGAGAACTGGAAGTGATTTTTGTAGTGGGTTAGCTTGTCTACCACCCCTGAGCTCTGGACAGAGATTTCAGTTTGGGCTTTAACACTGGCAGAATAAAAGCATACTGCTCTATTAATTTCAATATACTGAAATACGTTTTTTTATAGTTTATTTTAAATGTGAGTTTACATTACCTTTTTTAATATTTCATTGATAATCTGAATGAAAATACATCATGTAGACACCTAAAGCGGAACAGTTACAATCCGGGTCAATCGGAATACGTTTTCAATGGGAATGAGAGCAATTTATCATAAAAGTTGGGAAGTGTAAACTAACCTCAAAGATGTGAGTGGGGGGGGGGACACAAACAAAGCTTATGTTATATTTCCACCAGATGGCATGGTGGCTTGCACATCCGGGTTCGGTTCCCACTTCTGTGTGAGTGGAGTTCTCATGTTCCTCTGGCTACTCTGGTTTTACTCCCACAGTACATTGTATATCATCACCAATCCATGCAAAATCTATGTTAAGTCTGCTTTTGACCAAAAAGTTCATTTAAAATGTCTGTTTTTATTGTGCAAAAGTCTACATTAAAAATAAAAATAAAAATTTAAATACAGAAGCAAGTTTTGAGGTATGCTGAAAGTAACTTTCTAGAAGAAAAGATTATACAGTACAGTATATGTTATGAAAAATAATGGTACAGTGCAAGGTTAGAATAGATCAGACATTTTGTGTACTCATAAATTTAATAATACATTTTTATTTTGTATATTTTTCTGTTTTTGAAGTTGAGGTTTTTTTTGTTTTTTTTTTACCTTGCATGGTCTCAAAATTTGTATTTTGGTGACTCATTTTAATTTGCATTTTAAAACTGCATAATTAAAGCAGAAAAAAAAGACTTGAGCCAAAACAAGCTTTGCATGAGTAATCTTAAAACAAGGTCTTGCATCCATGTGCAACAATAAGGGTCTATCTGTTTTTCAATGGAAAATTAATTTAGTTTATAATTGAGCTTAACAGCATGTCTGAGTGGTCTATTATTGCCTAGAAACAAGGCTACAGACATACATCTATTTCATGTCACTAGCATGCCAAATGAATTCACCAAACTTCTATATGCTCTGCTAATGTTCCAGACAGGAGAATAATTGATGGCAAATTTAAGTGAATTGACAGTTGTGAGATTTAGAATTTGGATTATAAGGAAGATAAGGTTGTTCATCTTTTTAGTTGATCTCTGCTGGGGATTTTTTTTTTCTTCTATTCCCTATTGCCCATACCTCAGCTTTCGAGAATTATTATAATGGCATGGGCTTGGTATTATAAAGCAGTATTATAATAGCCTGAAGCAAAAATGTAATCTAAGAGAAATATAATACATGGCATAGGTAGCCATTTTTCTTCTTTAAAAAGCAATATGATAACTTTTTACCCTTTGGCTAGACAGGGGCTTATTTTGGAGAAAAGCATAGCTTGTTTAGTGGCACAGCATTGCATCTAAACTAGTGGTTTATGTTGTAGGAGTTTTGGATTTAATGCTACAGTATATAAACAGCACACTTTATGGGTATGAAGTAGTGCTGATGGCGAAGTTTTACATTGGATCTAATCCATCTTGTTTGTCTTTCTCAGCTCTCACAAATGTAAAACTATGGGCCATTGACCGGCAGTGTTTCCAGACAATCATGATGAGGACTGGACTCATCAAGCATGCCGAATACATGGAGTTCCTCAAGAGGTGAGCCTTCATATCCTTACAATATTATACACGCTGTACTTTCTTTGGTGCTGGGCTTGGGGGGGGGGGCGACTCAAGGGTATACTCTTTGTTCCTTTAGTGCATATATTTATCCTGAAAGGTGTATCTTGGTTCCATTAAACTAGTATTTTAAAAAAGGTATACAACACTGGTCCTGACTAGTCTTAAAGCGACAAAACAGTCTTGTGTACTCTGGCAGTATCATGGGATAAGTACTTAAAATGAGAGTAAATACATGTAAAATACACTGCTTGACCCAAAAAACGACCACTCTTTCACAATTTCAGCCTGATGAATCTTGGTATCATCTTGGAATATGCCCTTGCCATCAGGAAAAAAGAAAAAAAAAAAACATTGGAAAAACTTGG
The DNA here is from genome assembly GCA_030068275.1 of Clarias platycephalus. NCBI lineage: Eukaryota > Metazoa > Chordata > Actinopteri > Siluriformes > Clariidae > Clarias > Clarias platycephalus. The sequence continues at coordinate 6,050,307 of JAQQZT010000006.1, forward strand.
TAATTTATACATTCAGCTTGTCGACTGACCTCATTTTTTTTGTGGGTACATAATGTTGCTGAACCTAGACTTAATCAAATGAAGTAACCCCAGATCATAACACTGCCCCCACAGACTTGTACTGTAGGCACTAGGCATGCGGGGACTTCATCCGCCTCTCTTCTTACCCTGATTCACCCATAACTTTGGAACTGGGTGAATTTGAACTCATCAGACCACATGACCTTTTCCCAATGCTTTCCAGTCCATTCTTTATGCTCCCTAGCAAATTGAATAATTTCATGAAAATAAGCCTTTAATTGATTAATTTGTCATGTTTTCCTGACCGCATTGCTTCCTTTAAGATGATGGATCTAAAATTGGGTTAAGAACTAATAACGCACATTATTAAAACCTAGAACCATGGCTGCACCACACAGCCTCTGTGATTTTTAAACATGTTAACGGTAAGCATGTTTTTAGACGAAACAAATTTAATCACATACAGTGGAACCTTGGATTGAGAGAATAATTATTTCTGGAAGTGTGCTTGTATATCAAAGCGAATTTCCCCATTAGTAATAATGGAAACTCTGGTTATTTGTTTCACATCCCAAAAAAATAAATATCCAAAAATTATTAATACAAAATATAAAGTAAAAATAAAACAAATTAACCTGCACTTTATCTTTTGAAAAGAGTAAAAATAAATGTGACATCCGACAGACAAGTGTTTCCGTTAATGTGTTTGTGCATGACTTATTTGAGAGGAAGGAGGGCTACAGTGTTGGACAACTTTCTCACTCTCTCACTCACACACACACACACACACACACACACACACTCACACACTCACACACACTCACACACACACACACACACAAAACGGAAATACTGCTTTCACGAAAAACTTCTTCTTTAACAAGGAAGATTTTAAATGTAATTTTAATGACATTCATGATTTTCTCACACTCTCACTCACTCACATACTGTACATACACACACACACACACACACACACACACATGGTCACAGTGTTATAGTAAACAGTACAAGCGCGCATGGACAATAACTATACTATAGGAATGGCCTGCGCACTGAGACCGAGCATGGGAGATGGTTATCCACAATTCCACAGTGCACGAAAGAGAAGAACCATTGACTCATTCGGTTAACAAAGCTAAATTTATTTTAACATTTTAAAACGGGGTTACTCGCGATCCCAGGTTCCACTGTATTTCCAACAATATTTCATCACGATACTCGCGTATATAACAAATATACTGTATACACGAAGAACTAAATGTAACCTTCTATATAAACCTCTAAACTACAGTAAAGTGCTATTAAACCTTTAAAAACTCATAAGGTTTGCTTCTTAGACTTGGTCATCTCCGATAAGAAATATTCAAACTTGAGGAAAGATGCCACGCCGGAGCACAGTGGGGTGAGGAGAAAGGACTCAAAGTATGAACGGGCTGTTGTATCCGAGAAGCGCCCGTTATCTCTTATCAAGAAACAACCAGATAAACCACATCAAACTGATGGCTAGTGCAAAGCACAGTTTAATTTGCTGCATGAATAAAATGGATACGGAAAAGAAAAACATGGGGAAATTGAACACTGGATAAAAACACTGAATGATATCAAGAAGTTGAGTATTAATAGTATATATGACACATCAGATTTGATGTGGTACAGAGCATGTGTGAAACATCAGAATCACATCACTAATTGGATGAAGAGGTCAATGGAGAGGCCTGTCGCCTCTGAGCAAGAACCATACCAATTAGCAAGTCAGTGTAGGGCACATAAACAGCGATACACCTGTCACCTTTGCTGAAAAATCAGTCTGTGTGCCACATGTATTGGACTCAGGATACTGAGTTGCAACAGAAATAGAATCATTCTGGGTTACTGCAGACCCACTCACAGAGACAATTGTTTTGAGGGGCCTCTTGTGAGAAGCAGGTGTGGGCTCATCCTAGCGCATCAGTAAGAAACTTCAGCAAATTCAAGGGCGTTTGGCACTCGGCTTGAACTCGGCCAAGAGCAGCGTGATCAACAGTTGGTGAAAGGGTTCGATTATAATGGAGAAAATTTCTGTAACAAGATAAGAGATGATGGGCATTGACCTTGTCGAACGGAAGTAAGAAAAATTAAAAAGACCAGGTGGACCAAATTTGGTAAAAGGAAATATAAAAACAGAACAACCAAGTAAGTGGAATCGTGACCAAAAGTGGTCACAGGAAGTAAGAAAAAAGGAAAAACCCAGGGAGGAGACAGTTGAGTCCCTCCCTCAACCAACAGTATATAAAGTGTGCGTATTGTATTGCTTTTCAGTCTGCTCTTGAGCTATCACTGGGTTGGCTCACCTGGGCTTTGTTGCTGCAATAAACTCTAACTTACTTCATCCAGATCAACCGACTGCTGAGTCTTGTTTTTTGATTCTATTATAATTTGAGTTAAAACTTATGTTTGAGCGCTAAAGTGTGACAAGCATCAACAAATAAAAATCTCCCACATAACATCCATTTGACATGCATCCAGCCAATAACTGTACACAACACTACACAATCCCTCAGCATTTAGCACTGAATGTTTACAGCATACTTTCAGTGAAATTCATTTCTATAAAAGAAAAAGAAAACAAGAATAGCACAAACTCCCAGGTAATTTGTACACGGCATGCTTCTAAATTTGCTACAGTAAAATAATTGAGCTATATTTACTGTAGCCTGTTCCGTTCACATATTGTATGTCCAGGTTGGACAGGATCTAATCTATTAGCAAACCTTCTGTGCAGCCTAGCTAAAGGTTTAAATTCTAACTTAATCTTGGGTATAAATAGTATACTTCTATAATTCTAAACAGATTTTTTTTTTTTTTACCAAAAAAGATTTTTATGTGAGGTGTTTGGATTGGAATCACTTTGCTTCAAAATCACCTTTTCCAGGAGATGAAAATTCCTCATGACCATTGTTGGGGGAAGTAACTAATTACATTACAAAATTACTGTCATTAAAAAGTAATCAGTTACATTACAGCGGTACTTTCTGATAAAAGTAACCAGTTCGAGTACTTTTCCATTGCAGAAAATAAAAACTCCTTTGTGATTCCTCATTTATGTTGTTTTAGTCAAGACCTTTATACAGTAATTATTCTACCATCATCACTCAGCGAAGTTTGGCCCATAATCTGTTAACTACTGATACCCCTAAGTAACCTACGTGTTTTCGCGCGATGGCCGTAAATACGGTTCATCATGATTCACCGCCAGTTTTGGTGATATCTACACAGTTTGGCCACTCAGAAGAGGGAATTCAGTAGTAGTAGTAGTAGTACAGTATCTGTCATTTATGGTCATCCTGTTAAAAATAAAATATACAATGTAGTAAGGTATTCAGTTTCCTTTTTCTCTTGCAGCAAGTGACCCTTTAACAAATTCTTTTTTTGCCTTTTTTCATTTGCATTTATTCTTTAAGCTTAATTTTTTTGGTATTGAAGGTATCCCGGGCTATTGGAGATTCACGATCGTTTCTCACGATCAATCTCCTGTTCTGTTGCTTTTGTTCTAGGTGTTTATATCGAAATTGATTGTGGGATGAAACAGCAACTCTGGATTTGTTTAAAGAAGTCACGTAGTCCAGTATGTAGATTAGAGATTAAATGTTTTTTATAATGTCATGATCTAAAACTTTGATAATGATGATGATGATGATTAAACTTTCAGTGATATTTGTTTCATACATTGGAAGTTTTAGAAAAATGTGTCTGTCTGTCCAGCAAGATTTTGTCTCAGCATCATGCAAAACCGTCTGAACAGAGTTTAGTGAAACTTTTTGTCTAAAGTTAAAGCTACATTATGAAATCATAATGTTGACTGTAAGTGAAGTTATGTGCCAGATGTAATAATCTACTTTTAAACTAAACTACTAATAATAAACTTCTTGCTCAATGTAAACACACACCTGCACCAATTAATTAGAAAATCTATGACTATTTTTACTGGGATTAATGAATATTTTCACCCCTGAAATAACAGTGCTGACGTGGTATAAGTGAATTTTACTTCATCTTTTATCCGATCTCTCATCTGTGATTGACTCTCTGATTACCAAATAGGAAGTGTACTGTATTTGGCTGATGACGAAACAACTTGGAGCGTAAACACGGCGTAAGATACTCAACCTTACAAAATTATTATTATTTATTCAATTTAATAATTAATTTCTTTGTATTATTAAGTTAGGCAGAGAGTTTTGCTCTATAGAAAGACAGGCAGACATGTACAGTAAGTGGGTTTCAACCTGAAATAATAAAATCACTGATTGACATTAAAGCTGATCATCTTTAAACTCCTACCTTTTAACTACTGTATTTCTACAAACTGTTTTCCCATAAACTACGGGTACTAACGCTAGTTTAATATAAAATGTCAGGTATGAAATGAGTCTCCAGTGTCAGAGCGTTTATACGCGTCAAAGGTAAAAATATGACCTCAAAAAAAGTTTTGCTGCAGTTTCTCAGTAAGAAGTAGTAAGCAAGCTGTAAAAGTCATGTTAAATTTAAGAGAATAAAGCACAAAGGTTTTGTCATTGGAAAACAGGGTGCTGGAAATTGTTTGTTTTCCCTTAGTTGAATACTTTTAAATAGATTTATTTCTTACATATGACCCACGGGTGACAGTAGGATCGATAAAGTCCACATTACCAGAAAGAGGGGACGGCAGCTGCCTGCCAAAACTCATTTAAAACTATTTACAGTAGCACTTTCATTATACAGGAAAGCGTGTACAACGTTATGTCATCTTAAACAGCACTTTGCTTCCTTATTAACGTTTTTGAAGTAATTCCGAATTGCCTCTAAACTGCTGTGATTTTTAATCTTTAATTATGAGCGTGAGCGTGAGCTTCCGGTGACTAATATCTAGTGGTGTGAGGTTTTGGCAGGCAGGCGTTCATTGCAAAATCTCCAAATGCATCAGAATAAATTGTGATGGTTCATGATGATATTCTCTTTTATTCCAACAACACAGACAGCAGCTCAGACAAGCTCCGTTTGAGGTGACAAAACATGGATTCTCTAAAACCCGGCTTCATAAACACAGTGTCTGTGAAATGGATCTGCTGTTCTGGGACATTATAATTAAAACAAACAAGTCATGAGGATTTTAAAGTTATATTTGTATACAACTTTACGCTTTTTTAAAGGTTGCACATTTAAGCATTAAAACTAATCTTTTGCTATACACAATATTTCTCTTGCCTATGTGAGACTAATCTGCTCACTAATCTTGACTGAAGTGAACTATGAATGTGGACCATGTCTTTGATGCTGAAGTTTTTTTTTTTTTTCTTCTCCCCATGTTATGCATTTATACAGGATGACTCGAAAGTATGCCCAAAAAGTCAGAATTGCCCCAGAAGAGTTTTAGCACTAAAGGAGGAAATCATCTCTGTATGTAATTGCTGAGTTCTAGTTCTAGTCTATCTGGCTGAAGAGTTGAGTTGTGCAAATTAACTCTGGCGATGGCGATGTGACAATGATATGATATGATATATGATATGATATTCAGCTTCTGAAAAGAAAACTGTCGAACAATGGTGAAGTCTGCGGCGGCAGCAGGTAAAGAAACCGTCTTCTGTACATGATCTTCAGGAAGAGATCATGCAGGCATGGATTGAGCGAGTGACTCCAGATTTCTGCAGATGTCTCATTGACTCTGTGCCCAGCCAGATCCAGCAGATTTTTGAAGAATGAAGGACTTCATACTAAATATTGATTGTTGTATAGCATGTTTGTAGTGACTAATAGTCACTCGCTCATTGTTCATACCGCTTTAATCTGTATACAGCGTCGCGGGGAGCCTGGAGCCTATCCCAGGAGACTTAGGGCACTAGGCGGGGTAGACCCTGGACGGGGTGCCGATCCGTCACGGGGCACAAACGCACACAACGGGAAATTTGGAAACACCTAATTCGATTTAATGATAAATTAGCCTAATCTGCATGTCTTTGGACTGTGGGAGGACACTGGAGTACCCAGAGAAAACCCACCAAGTACCAGGAGACCATGCACACTACAAGCACACTGACCCTGAAGTGGGAATCAAACCCGGACCCTGGAGGTGCGAGGCGACAGAGCTAGCCACTTACACCTCTGTACATATAACATTCTTATATGTTCTTAATATTATTTAGATTTTTCTTGAATTACAAAAAGATTTTATTTTTGCCCATATAGATGCAGACATTTGGGCCATCCTGTATATTACAGACCATACTGTCATACTTTTTACATGAAATGTGTGTTTGATGAGCTAAAATCTTTTTTTTTTTTTTTTTTATTATTATTTTTTTTAATTAAATTGTAATATAAACATATTGAGAAATGCAAATGATTTCAGGCGATTCTAAACCCGTATACAGTATTTAAAGTGATGTGATATTCAGGTAAGAAATGAGTTTAATGGCTTCGCCTGCCAGAAGCGATGTGTGTTGCTGGCTCCCTACAGTGCATTTCACACGGTTCCTACTCAAACCTGTTTTTATATGTCTCCGTCCTGCAGTGTTCCCACATTCCAAGGCCTTCAAGAAGAAATACTCAGCAAACTCGCAGACGTGCTGGAAGAGGTACGCTTTCCGGAACTACACACACACACACACACACACACACACACACACACACACGCGCACACAACTGCTTTTTGTTTTCATGACAGTTTTCAAATTTTACAATATAAGAGCAGTTTATTTATTACTAAACACACTTCCCTTCACGTACTACACTATCAGTCTCTACAAACATGCAAAAAATAGGTAGAGTCACAAGTTTCCTATCTTGAACACACAGAAGCCCAGTCACAATGGGGTTTCAGTTTGTTTTGTACACATCATACAGACCGTAGGAAATGCGAGATTAGAAGCTAAGCCTGTGTCATATAAATCTTTCCCTTTGTGTGACTTACAAGTTAAAAATGATAAAGATTTTAATCTGACACAACCAATAGAGCCGATATAAAAGACAGGAAAACAAGCATTTCCTCCTTTTCAGTATTATCAGCTGTGCAGCGGGGATCTCACAAACTCAGCCAGATGGTCGACTGTTGGGTGATTCTGCATTAATGTGCAATAGAGTGTAAGGGGTTTTGGATCTGATTCTGTTACAAATTGTTTTTTAATGTCAACACAGGGACTATTTTTACTGTCTGGGTTCAGTACAGGAGAGGGGAAAATCGCTTTCTCATTATTGGCAATAACATGCTTTGTAAGACATTAGATTTACCACTTGGTTGAGGACTGGGTAATCCTTTTGGGCTTTATAGTCTTAATGTCTTTTTTTTTTTTTTTTTTTTTGGTTTATGTTTTTGACCTTTTTATTAAATGTCCAGACATCTCCGTGGGAGCAAACATGTCCCGAGGGTCCTATGTCCTCAAGTTAAATTTTTATTAACACATATAAATCCTCTTATTCTGTATGAGACATTTTGTGGTTTTGGAGGTCTCTAGAAAGAATTTCTGCAGACAAATAGAACACTGGGGACCATCTTTTTCTTCAGGTTTACATTATGTGCTGTATTGACCAGGGACACGTAGGGACCGTTCGTCACTGCCGTTACAGTATCTTCCATATAAATCTGGGGACCATTAGACGCCCAGGAACATAGACAGGGGCGATTCTAATGGGGGGTGGTTGCATGGGGTGGCACCGGCCCCTCCTGAAATAAAATTAGATTTGCCCCCAAACACAACATCATTTGCATAATTTACTGTTAACCTGACGAAGCCAAACGTTGTCGGCTCAGAGCGCCGTCACTCACTGGGAGTCACTGCGATTTTCAAAGCGGAGGAGAGAGATGCACAAAACTACTCAAAGACGACGCATCACTTTGTTTATGGTGTGCGTATACAGTCACTTCTAATTTTTTTTATATTACCTTGATAGCAGGTTTGTCTGATTATTTTCGCGTGACTGATCAAGCCTGACCGGCAGACTGCTGATGATTTAGCAGCAGTGCTCACCACCGCATAAACAGTAAATAGATTACTTTATTAGTTGTTTTTATGAATAAATGTACAAAAATCTTGTCGCAAAAATACTAAATGATTTTCAGGCTCTTGTGGCAGTGCCACATTTAACTTAATACTTACCATATAAATGGTAAGTATTAACAGGGCATTGCTCAAGATGTTGGAAATCATGTTTTCTAAGCCATTATATAGTATATTGCTATTTGAATCTGTTTTGCCATTGGCCCCCCTGACTGGTTCTTATTCCGCCTGTGCCTCCACACTCACCCTGGTAACATGGGACATACAATCATAGAATCAAATCTGAAGATAGTTCGGCATTTCTAAATTGATCTTATGAAAATGACAGTGAAAAGAATATGACAGTATGAAAAGAAACTAAAATTTGTATTAATGCTAGACACATATGTACGCCATAATCTTGTAATGAAAACAGATCTTGAAAAGTTTCATTTCAGTAGTTACACATTTATTCATGTGTATTCACACTCCTGCTTACTGGTCAAATAAGTCACTAAGTCATTGCCTTACCACATTTCAAAATAAACAGCAGAACCTAGATTTTCACACAATCCAAGCTGTGCATCTTTGTGACAAAGCGTTGCCGAGTAACCCTGTTTTGAAATAACAGCAAATTTCTGACTTCTCCAACATTGTGCTTGTAATCTCACTTTGCATGAAGGCATGATCGAGGGATGTGAGCATATAGACACTTGCGTATGCACAGGTCATGTTTGTGTCACAAACACTGAAGAATGACTGATAGAACCTAAAGAAACGTCCTGCTGAGCTTGTCATTGCTGCTTTCCATGACTTTGGTCCTGGTGATGTCGGGGTGGGTTCTGGATTTCTATTTACACATTGCATGTTTTTTTTGTTTTGTTTTTTCCCCATGTTTCCAATGAAACACATTGTTTCTTGATTGTGTATTGAAAATATTAATAACTGTGTGGGACACAGTTTTATATAATTGTGGTTCATGCCATTTCAGACAATCTCTTCTAAACAATTCTAGGAAAAATAACAAAACAAAAACAGAACTTTAAAAACTTTAAAATTTGTAGGATACTTGCATGGAACTTTCATAAGCCTATATAGGATTTTTATTGATTGGTGTAGTGGTTAGCACTGTTGTCTTGCACCTCCTGGGACCGGGTTCGATTCCCGTCTCTGTGTGCTTGGAGTTTGCATGTTCTCCCCATGTTTGGTGGGTTTCCTCCAAGTACTCCGGTTTCCTCCCGCAGTCCAAAGACATGCAGATTAGGCTAATTGGTGCTCCTAAATTGCCTATAGTGTGTGTGTGCCTTGCGATAGACTGGCACCCTGTCCAGTGTGTACCCTGACTTGTAACTGTACTGGGGGAAAAAACATACAGTAATAGCATGTATAGACAGCTTTTATTATTATTAAGATATGTTCTTAAAACTAAAAGTAGAAAACTTACCCTGAAAATGGCTTTGGGCTCATATGGCTAATCAATATAGTAAACTGGGGTCTAAACATCTGTGATCACTAGCGAACATTGTCCTGTTTGCCCTTTTTTTTTTTTTTTTTTCAAATGATATCAGTAACAACTTGTAAAATGTACAATCTTGCAGAACCTTAAAAAAAAATTCTGATTTTATCAGTGATTGGTGTGATGCTGAATGCTCCATCCTTGTGCTCTTGAGTTGAGCATGGACTCCATGTGGTGTATGCAGCGGCATGGTGTCTTGAGTACATACTTCAGTACAAAAGATTAGGCTTGACGGTACTGATTAATACACTGTGTGTGTTTCCCAGTATCATAATCAACCTCAGGTCATGTCCATAACCCGGCTTCATGTCGGCCACACATTACACCGCTCTGTTACAATGTTCTGTCGTGTTTTATTTCTTATGTTACAGTCTACATTACCAATGCATTGCATTTTCTCATTTCTCACAGTCTCATTGTGCACACATTTGGGATAGCTCAGGCACATTCATTTCCGAAAAGGCTTTAAATTATGTTGCAGCGCACTTCGTTTCCACTCCATTAGAAGCTGACTGTGAGCAATTGAAGCAATTTCCCCGCTGTTCCCTGTGACAAACCGTGTCACTACACCAGACCACATTTTATATGCAGCTGTTAGCTTTTTCACTTCCCGAACTTTAAGCTTTTTATATTGAATGATATTTTCGCTTTTCCATGCATTTGCAGTCTGGTTGTGACTCATTTAAGTCAAGATTGAGTCATGCTGCCGAAGCGTAGATTGCTAAAGCTATATAGTCAGCGGCGCTTGAAGCGTTAGACAGGCTGTCAACATGCAATCTCATCACATTGATAAAAGGTCCATGCTAACCCCAACAGCCCAAAATAGAACATTTCTACGCTGTTGAGGTTAGCATGAACCTTTTATCAATATGATGGGGTTGCATGTTCATGGTTTTATATGCAAAGCTTTCTGGCTCATTGTTAAGATTTATTTTTTTTTAATACCGGGGCATTCAAGTCAAACCAGGACTTTTGAATAACAAAACAGTTATAAGAGTAAAAACTCACTTTTTCTCGATTTAATCCTCTGCTACACTAATGCACTTATCCCAGCATTTCACTAGTGCTTGGATACCATCAGGGTAGAAAGTTTTCTTAGTACGCCGGAGCCATGATCAGACTGTCTGCTTCTTGTCTGAAACGTTGGCCTCCCAGGAACTCCTTTAAATATGTGGAAATGGCTTGGAGCGAGGTCAGGACTGTACTGCAAATTCCTGTAATGTGTAAGCGGTGTTGGTGAAAGATTGTGTGTACAGTTTCAATAGACAGGTGCATTGCTTCAGCAAGTTGGTGGCATGTCATCCATCAATTTTCAAGGATCAGGCGCTTCACTCGCTGAATGCTCATGGGAACGAACATACGGCGTTCTTTAAAGCATTTGCACCGTTTACATTTTTTGTTGCATTTAAAAGTCTCATCATCGTACTGTACTTAAAGTTACTGTACATCACTTTTATGCCTTCATTCATAAGAAATTTCATCCCAAGTCCCGGTTTGACCTGAACAACCTCGTGTTTGTTTGTGTAGTATTAATTATTCTGTACAAGGAGCAGATGCTGACTTTTTTTTTTTTTTTTTTTCTTTCAGAATGCCTGCCAACTCAAATCCCTTAAATGTCAGTATCCGTCCCTGCTTGAATACACAGAAAATCTTTTGTCTCTTGAAGACCCAGAAGAACTCAAAGAGGAGAGATAGGGACTGTCACACTGAACAATATGAAATGCTTTCTTTTGTTGTTGTTGTTACTTTACATATTCTGAAGAAGAAGCCTTTCTTTGTTACAAATTCTTTTCTTTACATATCTGAGCTTGTTACATAGTTGAGGTCAGAGCACAGGGTCAGGCTTCAGAGCAGAGAGGGTTAAGGGTCTTGCTCAGGGGCACAAGAGTGGTTTAAACCCCTGACTCTCTGATTTAACCACAAGCCTTGACCTTTTAAGCCGAAGCAAAAATGATTATTTAAAGTAAAAATCAATGTAGTTTTTCCTTTGCTTGTGAAAAAGTGATCTTTCTTTAAACTGCAGATATGGAAAAGTCGCCATCATGTACATATTGTGACGCCAAAATGGGAAATATGAAATATATCTAAAATGAGGAATTACAGTATAAAAACATCTTTAAGACAGTACAGACCTTAATATAACATAGAGATCACAAAGGCAGCTTCCGATCAGTCCTCGGGTATGTAAGAGTTTAGCCCAACATAATTTAACTATTCTTCATTGTCAAGCTATAAATAGATTTAGCCTCACATTTAATCACCACCAGCTGTCACTGAGCAGATGGATTATCTATATTCCTGGATTGTGTCCTAAAATCTGGAGATAAGACCTCAGCATACAACACATTTCACCAAGCATTAAATCCTAAACTTTTTTATATATACAAAAAATATATAAAACATTCTCTATCTAGGATTACCAACTCAAAGTAGTTGACAAGTCATAATCCATGTCTCTTTTTTTTAACTGACAGTTTTACAGGTTATAACGCAATTCTGTGCCATTTCTTCTATTGAAAGTCACTATTTAAAATCAAGCCAATGCAAAGTCAACAAAAATGTTTTATAAGATTTTTTTTTTTTTTTTTTTTTTACACTGAAATTATCTTACTACTTTAATTGTTTAAGTCAGAAAATAAATTTAATACTTCACTTTTGTACTTTCACTTTTGGGACCTCGTAGTAGACAGTGCAAGCTTGTTTCTTTTATCCTTTGTTATAGGAAGTGTGTAGGTACCATATAGACAAAAAGATTTGTCCAAACCTGCAATGACTGTAAGAATACAAATACAGTACATATACTTTAATATGAAGTGGGTCCCCCTTTTGCAAGTGTAACAGTTCCACTCTTCTTGGAAGACTTTCCACAACATTTTGGACTGTTCCTATGGGAATTCATGCCCATTTATTCTGTAGAGCAGACCAGTCAATTTTTTTCCACACTGACCCTCAAACCATGTCTTTATAGTCCTTGCTTTGTGCACTAGTGCACAGTCATGTTGGAATAGAAAAGGGCCTTCCCCAAACATCTCTAGTTTGCCCTTCACTGGTGATAAGAGGCCTGATCGAAAAGCCTGAATTCAATAATTAACAGGTTTGGCCAAATAGGTTTGTCCATACTGTATAGTGTATCTTAATTATGCCCACTAGATGTTGTCTGGGATTTACCCTCCTACGGGACCAGTTATTCCTGATTGTCTCGTGCCTTGGCTGGGTCTTGGCTCAGGGTCTTAGCATTCTTTTAAAGTCCAGTGTTTCATTTGACCTTTGTCTCGCATCTGTTAAGGTTACTGTCCCTTACTGTTAGCAGTGTGCTGAAGTACGAGTTCCAAGTTATAATTCATGTTCATGTTTTGATCGGAGAGTGTTTGTTCAAGTCTAATAAACGCAAGTCTGTACCTGCATCTGTTGTGCTTCTTGATCCCGATACAGGCCAACACTAATGTACTAAAAGCTACCTACAGTATGGGGACACTCCTTTGAAAGATCTGTTGGAAAGTTCCCACAGGATATTATAAAACCTTTACCAAGACCTTTCTTTTGCACCAATTTATCAGCCTTTTAAAAAAAAATTTTTTTGCCTTGTTGACTGGCATCGACTTACTGGTAATTAAGATGACATTCACCGATGCCAGTGACTGACACTGGTTATCTGCAGTCTGACTCAGGAAATATTTGAAAGATGGGGCTGTTATACAAAGTGGTATCAAAGCTTCAAGATTTGCACGCCATAGATCCAGTTGCTTTTGTCGATCGTCCTCCCTCAGATGCCTTAAAACCTGGCAGTAGAATTCGCTATCTGGCCCCTGGGTGCGAATTCTCGATGCACAATGCTGTGAATGGAAAAAAGGCCATAAGCATGGACTTGGTCAAGCTGCGGAGCTTTCCCGCATTTTTCGGTCACAGAAATGACAGGCTCTTCCACTGTGAAGACACTTGATTCCTCTCAGGGTTGTACCCATACCCACGTTTCACCACTGGTAACAATGCTCAACATGAAGGACGGGTCATCCATAGCAACTCTATTCCTGAGTTCTTGGCAGACTTTGACACAATGTTCCTTCTGCTTCTGCGTCTGTAGCCTGGGGAAACGTGAAAGCAGCACGGCGCATGTTCAAATTACACAAGAAGATTGCCCGGACTATTCTGTGACACACTGACAATAGTAGCAACATTGTGGATTGTTCTCCGATAATCATCAAACACAAGTTGCCAAATGGTTTGAGCTTCTTGAAGGTTTTCCTGATTCTTCCAGTGATGTTCTTCTGCTCTTGAACGCATACCACTCAAAGTACCTTAAACAACTCATTGCATCACTGTGGTGGATCTGCGCAGTTTTATGCAGAATTTCATGTTCGCGCTTTGTTTTAACTTGCTGTCCAAGATGAAATATCATACGTAGTAATGCATGTGGTCAGATTAGCACTAGTGGCACAGCTCCTATTTTGACACACTGACTTGTGTGTGGCCTTGTGCAGTCATCTGTTGGTGTGTTTTAAAAAACAGTTTAAACTTTTTAATACCACCTCATACTTTCCATAACAACGATATGCATACTGTATGTGTTTGTTCATTGTCCGAGAAAGATCTGCAGTTTGAAAGACATGTTCCACTGACTTTTTAAGGGACATAAATGCTGACTTTAAATTTATTTATTTTTATTTTTTATTCTTTTACATTTAGTTATGTTTCACAAAAATTATTTTCAAAAATGTTGGTCTGTGGAAGTACTGAAATCCTTATTGAGTATGAGGCAAAAAGGCTTAAAACATTTATTTTGGACAATAAAACAATCTGTCTTGTGAAATATTATATTAAACATTAAGCCTCATGCAGCAACATGCTTTTTTTTATTTTTTCTCTTAATGTTCTGTTAATAAAAAAATATGTCAACACACTAGATGCACCAAACATTCTTTACCCTCCCAATCAGCTCTTAATTAGGTGAGCTGAATGATGAATTAGCATAGAAACATTTACATTACATTGAGGCATTTTTTGGTTTGTTTGCTTTTTTTGGGTGGGGGGGGGGGTAGATTAGCCCAAGTACTGAAGAAACAGATGTGTTTTAAGTCGTCGTTTAAAGATTGACTGACAGAGACCCAGCTGTATGGACATCTAGAGGAAGTTCATTCCATCACTTAGGTGGAAAAAAGTCTAGATGCACATCTTTGATCCCTAAGTGATGGTGGGACCAGCCGAACAATGCTGGAGGATTGGAGGGAATGTGGTGCAATGCGAGGTGTGATTAGAGCTGAGAGGTAAGTCGGTGCTGGGCTGTTTTTTGCTTTGTAGGCAAGCATCAGGGTTTTGAATTTGATGCGGGCAGCTACAGGAAGCCAGTTTAGAGAGCGGAGAAGTGTTGTAGCGTGGGAGAACAGAGTGGTGGACAGAGGCAGACCTGCCAGGACTGAGTTGCAGTAGTCCAGTCTTGAAATAACCAGAGACTGAACAAGTATCTGAGTAGCATGTGAAAGAAGGGATGGGCAAATTCTTGTTGGAGAGAAATCGACAGGAGCAAGTAAGGTTAGCAACAAACAAAAAAAGGTGTGGAGAAAATGACAGTTGGTCATCCAGAGTTACCCCAAGGTTGCCAGCAGTTGCTGAAGGAGTGATATGATTTTTGTCCAGGGAGATTTTTGACTAGGGGATAAATCACCAGGGAAAAAACAGCAGTTCTGTTTTACTGAGATTGAGTTTCAGCTGATGAGCTGCCATCCAGGATGAGGTGTCTGACAGACATGCTGAGATCCAGTTGGAAACCTGAGTGTCTGGGGGAGGAAAGGAGAGAATAAGTTGCATGTCATCTGCATAACAATGGTATGAAAAACCATGCAAAGATATGGCCTAACCAAGAGACTGGGTATAAAGGGAGAACAGGAGAGGATTCAGTACCGAGCCCTGTAGGACACCATTAGAGAGTCTGCATGGGGAAGATGTAGATCTCCTTCATGTCATCTCATACAACCATCTTTTAGGTAAGAGGCAAACTATTGCCAGGCTGTTACACAGATTCCAAGGATTGTAAGAACAGATAATAGAAACTTGTGGTTCACTGTGTTAAATGCAGCTGACAGGTCCAGGAGGATTAGCTGGAGCATGGAGCTTCTCAGTAACTGACAGAAGGGCAGTCTCTGTGGAATGTGCCACTTTGAATCCAGATTGGTTGGGATCGTTGTGGTTGTTCTGTGAGAAATAAAACATTTGGTTGTCCCTTCAAGAATTTTGGAGAGAAAAGAGAGAAGTGATACCAGGCAATAGTTGCTGACGTCCTGCTGGATCCAGGCATGGTTTCTTGAGGATGGGTATAATCCTTGCCTTCTTAAAAGTGGCAGGAACATGACCAGATGATATGGAATGGTTGTGATGAAAAGAAGGAGGTCCTGTGAGATGGCCTGGAGCATTGTCGAAGGGATTGGGTCTAATGAACGGGTGCAAAGTTCTGGCGGATTGCTTCATTTTTCCTTTCATGGAATGTGGCAAAGTTGTCAGCAGTCAGAGAGGATGGAGTAGGATGAGCAGGGGGAGGTTGAGTAGTGAAGAGAAAATATTGTGGAGTTTGCCAGGATCATGTGCAGAGGCTTCCAGCTTTTCCCTGTAGAAGGCAGTTTTGGCAGGAGTCACGTCACATGAGAATTTGGAGAGAAGAGCGCGGTAAGAGACAAGCATCAGCCATCTGCATCAAGCTGTGGTTTCTTCCATCTTCTCTCTGCTGTTCTTAATTCTCTTCTGTTGTTGCATAATACCTCGGATAGCCAAGGCACAGGACAAGAAATCTTTCTTGGATTAGAGGACAGAGGTCATAAAAGGTCCATGGATGAGGATAGACAGCAGAGGAAAGTATTAGTTGCAGTCTCTAGTGGTAGAGAGGAAAAGGGGTCTGGGAGGGATGATAGGGTACAGGAAGAGTCTTCCTTGAAGAGAAAGGGGAGATAGTGTGAAGACTTCTGTGAATTCAGTTCAATTAAATTTTATTTGTATAGCGCTTTTAACAATTTTCATTGTCGCAAAGCAGCTTTACACAGTCAAAAGAAATTACGGAATTTTGTATAAAAATTGAATGTGTATGAATCAAAATGATCAGATTGTCCCTTATGAGCAAGCTGAGGGCGATGGATAAAAGAGAAATGTTGATGTTTAGCCATGAAGAGGGATAGCAGTATTTCTGTGGCTGGGGTAGGATGGCAGAAAACCAGGTCAAGAGGGCTCCCTCTCATGTGTGTGTGTGTGGGAGGGCAGCTGTTTAGAGTTAATGAGAATGAATTAAGGTGAGGGAGAAGGAAAGAAGATTGGAGTTTGTGAGAAGGAAGGTTAAAATTCCCAAGAACGGTAAGAGGAGTGTTATCAGAAGGAAAAAGACTAAGGCGTTTTCTCACTGGGGTCCGGTAACCGTTTCCAAGCACACTCGCCCCCGGGACCAGTTGATTTTTATCTATCAGCATGCAATCGTTCAGAGCCTAGGAACCGAGGTGGTCTCGGGAACGATTCATGCGTTCCTGAGCACGGTAGATGTGACATGTGTACGCACTCATGCTCAAAAGAGGAAGTGACTGTTTGACTCCGTACACAAACAAACATGGCTGCGAAAGAATCTCTGTGAAGTAGTGCTGAAGAAGTGATTGCTTGAAATTTAGGCAGACAAAAAACATCCAAAGTCAATCGGACACTACACATAAAAACTCCGGTATTTATGGAAGTATCCGTGAGTATTTACATGTGTGCGCGTACAGCAGCACTGTCCAATTCATCTAGAAAGTTTCCTAAAAGACGAGGAGGGCAGTAGAGAACAAGAATGTGGAAGTCAATTGGAGAAGTTACCTTAACAGCATGAAATTTGAATGATCAAAGGGGATCTTTAGGTTAGTAACCCCCTAAACACCATATAAAGGTAGGTGCATGTTGGACCGTGTGCAAATCTGGGGCTAAAGTTGGAGAGAATAAAAATGTAGTAATAAGAAGAAGAACTACAGCAGTAGTGGACTCAAAGTACTTTGTAATCAACTTAACAGAGTAAGTTGTATGGGTCAATCAAAAAATGCAGCACTGGCAAAGGATCTGAGATGCTGTGAATGATGTCAGTCAAGAAACACCTTCATAATTTATGTGCTTTAGAGTGCTCATGGCAATCCAAAACGACTCTTTATCCATCCATCTGTCTTATCAAATCTGTGTGATCTCCAAAAACATGCTCTCTGCGTAAGCCAGAGAGCCATCAAGCCAGAAGCGGAGCGCACACACGAGTCAAAAGGTTTTTATAGTCTTAATAGAGATCAACTGAACAACAGTATCTCTTTAACCTTCTCTAGAACTAAATAATCTAATAACTATAATACCTCTAAAGATGAAGGATTATCTAAACCTGATTATATGACACTGTTTTTTTTTTTTTTTAATTGAGAAACATAAAAAAGGCTTCCATGGATTAAACAAATAATCTGTGGACTGTGCGAGTACTCGTGACCACTCTAAAATTTTCTCTCTACTAATAGAAAAAAGAAAACATTGGTTCTCAGAAAAGAATGGTTCCAGAAAAAATAATAAAAAAAAATATTATGGAAACAATAAAAAAAAAGAACAGTAGTTTGGATAGCATGCTTTTCTATGATTTTTTTTTTTTATCTCTTTTTTTTTTTTTTTTTTTTTGGCACATATGAGGTAATAAATAACACAAGCAAAAAATATCGGCATCAGCTATTGGCCAAATTATTGTTTTAAACATTGGTATCAGTATCAGCCCAGAATGTGATCCTGTGCCCAACATAAAGTAGGCTCCTGTTTTTGGCTGATACTGAACAGAATCTGATATTTTAACCCTTGAACCTCAAAGTTTAACGTGTTATGCATTTTTCAGCCACGGTTGTGAAGAGTGGATATTTAAGTTACCTTAGCCTCTGTGTCACCAGGTCAAACCAGCCGTTCCTGAAATGCTCAATCCGGCTCATAGACTCGACTCGCCGCAGATAGTTATTTAAATAAATCAAGGCATACACAAGGGGCATTATTCATTCTCGCTCTTCAGAAAAGTTGTTAAAAATTAGAAAACGCAGAAACGAATGCCTCTAAGATCCACTTGTGATGAGCGAGGTTATTATTGGTGCAAATCCGTCCATGAATGGGCATCTCTTTGCCCTTCTCGGCACTCGAACATCGTGTGTGCTAATTTCTTTTAGCAATTGAAACCATAACCACCCTTGTGAAATCTGGATCAAGGAAAGCAGCAGTTTGTTATTTGGTGCGATATGGAAATGCGATTGATTGCCCGTGGGATAAATATTAATTACGATGCTGTCGCTCGGATAATCTCCTCTGCATTGTTTTGCACTGAGAACAGAATTCATAATTCCGGAAATATCATTAGAAATGTTGCCATGGCACCAAAATACAGATAACACCACAATACTGATTAAAACCCATCCACATTAATACGCATCTTATTATACAATTTGTTGTTGTAAAAGAACAAACACAAACAGGAACAAGACTGTTAAGAGCGTGACTCAAGGTTAGTGCCATGACAGTTTCTTGAATCAATGTTATTTTTTTTTTAGTCTCTTCCAAGCAATGAATAAAAACATAAAATAATAATATAAAGATTAATTTCTGACATTGAGACACTGATGCTGAAACAGTTTAAGCTGATACAGGTTTGAGTTTTTATTTATGAGTTGCACTGTCTGTAATCTAGACCGCTTCAGTAAACTTGAAAGAGGAGACATCCCTCTTATCTCTACAACTATAATCTATTGAAAGGGGGTGAAGCATGACCTTAAAACCAACGAAGGAAGTGTGATTGATGGCTTTGGTGATGCTGCATGAGTCACCTGGAACCTGGAGACTATAATCGCCAACACTACTGGGTTGCCCTCTTCATCGATGTCTGTTCTTTTTATTGTTGTTGTGGTGTTTTCACCCTAGGTCTTTTTTGAAGGTTTTATTCCACTATTATGATGGTCTATGAAAGTGTGTACATATACAGTATGCATGAACCATGCTCAGAAATATCACCCATTTAAATGTCTGGGGAAAACCTTCATATGATATTTTTTACTTTTTTTTTTCACTGTATGGGATCTCAATCACAAGTGCTAGTGAAAAATTATTTAAAAATATTATTAAAAGAGTAAATTCCAGCTATAGTTCAAAAGCATCAGACATTTTCAGAGCTGGTATGCGGTGCCTGGCGTGGTTAGCACTGTGGCCTTGCACCTCCAGGGTCTGGGTTTGATTCCCCCCTTGGGGTCTGTGTGCATGGAGTTTGCATATTCAATTCAATTCAATTGTATTTGTATAGTGTTTAACAATTGACATTGCCGCAAAGGAGTTTTATGCAATCAACATATTCTCCCCATGCTTGATTCTCCCAATACCACTTTTTCTTCCCACAGTCTAGAGATATGCAGATAAGGCTAATTGGCGTTCCCAAATTGCATCGTAAAAATGGGAATAAGTACAGTACAATGGTCACCACTGGCCACCATGGTATTGTGCATGTTGCACTACAGAGGCTCCTGGATGGGTGTATGGATCAGGTGCCTACCTGAAATCATTAGGTTTCATACAGTATCTGTCTTGCCACCCAACAACAAGATGTGTGGCATCTTTCTCACTCGGTAAGAAAGTCACAGCTAGGTTTCCAGACGTCATTTTCCAACTGACTCTGTTGACTTCTGTGTTTGTTATACTGGCTTCTAAACCCAGTATTCATACAAGCAACAGCTGTAAGCCATAATATATATCATGCAGCTCACCATACACATCACATTTTGTTTTGTTTAAATATTGCATGCCAGGGTTCTTACAGTATTTGTTCCAAAGCAATGACACTATACTAGAAAGACCTTTGCAATTAAATAGATCTTTAATTGTCGATTTGACTTCGATTCACGTTTTTAAAATGATGTAGGTACATTTATAACTGTTAAATGGTCTATAAATATACCACAGCTTTTGCCGAAAACATAAGAGCTGTTCAAGTCAAATATTGTGCAGAATAATAGAGCACAGTTACAAGTATTTCTTGATATAACACACTACAATAATGCCCTTATCCAAGCGTTTCACTAGTGCTTGGATACCATCAAAATAGAAAGTTTTCTCAGTACTCCAGAGCCAAGATCAGACTGCCTGCTTCACATGTGAAATATTGGCCTCCCAGGAACTGGGCCAAATGTGTGTAAATGGCTTGGAGCGAGGTCAGGACTGTATGGGGATGTGGCAATAACTCCCAGACGAGTTCCTGTAATGTGCAAGTAAATGAAGGCCGTGAATGATTGTTTGTACAGTTCTCACACAGCTGTGTCTCTCCTGCAAGTTGGTGGCAAGCAGATTTTCCATGATCAAGCATTCCACTCGCTGAATGTTCACAGGAACGACTACAGTGGGATCCGAGCCACCTCGGCCTGGGATCATACGGCCTTCTTGTTTAAATGTTTTCACCATTCAAATGTTTTAATAAAGATTCCCATTGTACTGTTGATCAGTTTTATGTTCACGATGAGGCCTGTTTTGACTTAAATGGCCTTCATACAAACCACTTGCATCTTTCACAAAGTACTTGCAGAATACTCTTGTTTTGCAACAACACAACACAGAACATTGCAATGCTTATTAAATACTTTTAGTAGATTTTCATACTTTTAAAACCTGTAAGAATTTTTTCCCCCTTCCAATCTACTATAATAGATAAATCACTATAGGGCTTTTTTTTTTCAGGAGCAAAAACTAAGGGTTATTAGCAATACCAAAGACCAACATTTGACCAAGTAATTTCTACTGCATTAACTCTTACTATAATTATTCATGTGCATCTCTGTGTAGTTATTTAGATTTGCTGACTGTGCAGGTGACATCAGATTTATTCAGATTGCTCTGTAGTGAAGAGTAATTTAAAGATACATTAAATAAGAGCTGGTTCAAGTGCACTCTCCTGGGTTTCTAGTCTCTTTTGGCAGGTGCTGTCAAAGACCGTCGTGAAAAACCATTACAAAAAACCCTTTGAATATGACTGGACATGACCACTCTCAGCAATCCAGTCAGTCAGAGACGCAACATTTCATTTGCACCTTGTCATCTGGTCAACCATCACATTTTCACTTTCTCATTGAAAAGCGCTGATTTTATTATTTTTTTTCCTGCTATTTGAGAATCTTTGAAAAGCACCAATTCTAAAGATTTAATCGAGTTCATGGTGATATTTTGGAATAAATAACTGCCTTAATATGTGTTGACTCAGTGGGTGTGTGTGGATTTTAGTATTTGTATGGAGGGGTCAAAATTCTAGATCTGATTCTAAACTAAATTCTTATTCAAATTCAAATTTTGTTTGTCTCATACACAGTACGATATGCAGTGAAATGCTCATACGATCGCCCGGGACCTTAAAAATAAAAGCTTATTAATAGGAAATTAATACAGTATGAATAAAAAAATACAATAGAAAATAAATTTAGCTAGGAAAAAAATAGTCTGTACAATATATAAAATATAGACATTTTGTGTAAATAAAGAAAAATGAAGAAAATTGACTGGGGGTTGTGCAAGTGTCTA
Organism: Clarias platycephalus; assembly: GCA_030068275.1. Lineage (NCBI taxonomy): Eukaryota > Metazoa > Chordata > Actinopteri > Siluriformes > Clariidae > Clarias > Clarias platycephalus. The sequence goes on from JAQQZT010000006.1 coordinate 6,072,381, forward strand.
ATTAAAGTGACTTGTGTGCAATGATCCAAGAAATGGAAATATAAATATGTAAGTGTGCATGAATGTGTCCATGAATGTCCAGGATGAGTGCAAAGAGACAACGTCATAATTGTGGATGTTTAAAAAAATGGTATCAGTCCTGTGTGGTGTTGTGGTTGAGAGACCGTATCGCCTGCGGGAAGAAGCTCCTCCTCAGTCTCTGTGTTGGCCTTCAGGGAGCGGAATCCGCAACAGAGAGAACAGTCCATTGTTGGGATGGCTGAGGTCCTTCACCATCTTCCTGGCCTTGGTCCAGCACCGCTTGCTGTAGATCGAGTGCAGGTCAGGGAGCTCAGTGCGGATGAGGCGCTCAGCTGATCGCACCACCCTCTGCAGAGCTCGTCTGTCCTGCATGGTGCTGTTTCCGAACCAGGTCGTGATGTTTCCCGTCAGGATGCTCACTATGGTGCAGGAGTAGAAATTCCTGAGCACCTTAGAGGGCAGTGTGAAGTCTCTCAAACGTATAAGGTGGTAGAGACGCTGCCGGGCCTTTTTCAATATGGTGTTGATGTGACAGGACCATGACGGGTCCTGCGTGATGTGAACACCGAGGTATCTGAAGCTGTCCACTCTCTCCACTGGGATCCTGTTGATGACGGGGGTCTGATAGTTCCTCTCCTGCTTTGTACAAAAGTCCACTATCAGCTCCTTTGTCTTGCTGACGTTCAGGAGGAGATTGTTCCTCTGGCACCATTTCTCCAGATTTCCAATCTCCTCTAGGTAGGCCGTCTCATTGCTGTTCATGATCAGGTCCACCACTACGGTGTTGTCACCACATGATGACGGTGGTAGAGTTGGTAGTGGCCACGCAGTTGTACATGTACAAAGAGTACAGCAGGGGGCTCAGAACACAACCCTGGGGTGCTCCAGTGCTGAGTTAAAGTCGTAAAAATGGGAATAAGTACAGTACAATGGTCACCACTGGCCACCATGGTATTGTGCATGTTGCACTACAGAGGCTCCTAGATGTCAGAAGGGAGGCTGAGACATGTCCGCCCATCCTTATTGCCTGTGGTCTGCCAGTTAGAAAATTGGAGATCCACTGACACATAGATGAGCTCAGTCCCAGGTGCTCAAGCTTGTTTGTGAGTGTGGAGGAAATTATGGTATTAAATTCTGAGCTGTAGTCGACAAAGAGCATTTTAACATAATTCCCCTTCGAGTGTCCAGGTGAGTCAGTGATGTATGGAGGAGATGAGAGATGGCATCATCTATAGAGCGGTTCGGGTGGTATGCAAACTGTAATGGGTACTGTGTGTCAGGTAGTGAAGAAATGATGACCAGCCATTCAAAGCAATTCATCACTACTGAGGTGAGGCTGGGCGATAGTCATTGAGGGAAACAGGATGGGGTTTCTTCAGGACAGGAACAATGATGGATTTTGTCACTTAATCAATGGAAACAAAATATATTTTGTTGAAAGTCAGAATTTATGACATCAATTAAATGCTCAATGTACAGCAGAGTGGTGGCTCAGATAGCAAAGGCTCTAGGTTGTTGATTTAAGGATCTGGGTTCAAGCCCCGCCCTCAGTGGGATGGCCACGCCCCATACTACCCACCTGTGACTGCAAAATTTGAGGTTTGCATCAGGAAGGGCATCTGGTGAGCAAAAGTTGTCCGCTTGATGCGAGCAGTTGGAAAAAGTTTTTTTTAATTAAAAATGTTCAATGTATCCCCATTTAAAAAGTTGTTAAATTGCATCATCATTGCATCATGTGGTCATTGTGTTGTTCAGTTAGACATATTTTTCATATGTAGTTTGTTTTAATCTAGAAAAGTTTGACAGAGTTTGCTGTGACCTTTGCATAGGCATTGATTTCCCGTCCTTCTTGCCCAACCGGCCATTTAATAGCTTTTTCCTAGACTGATGTGCTCAGTCTGTGAGAGCACAGAAAACCAAGAGAGAGCTGTTCAGCTGCGTTTGTCCTTTGTGACTAGAACTTAATTCCAGACTCTTTGGTAAATACAGCTTGACATAAACTCACACCTTCTAAAAATAAAGACACGAGCCAGATTTAACTCTTCTTCCGTGCAGCGATGTCTCGTCTAACATAAACATACACTCTCACGTCCAGCACCCGCCACCCGAGCCATGTTAAATAAATCAGCCTCTGAAAGACATGCAGAGGATAGAGCTTTACTTGACACTGTACAAGGACAAGATGTTTGGCTTCAATCTCAAACACATGGGCTGGAGTGCCGGAGTGGGAGTGTACTCTGTTCCCGTACTGCTTCGGGCTGTGCTCGGAGCAAATTGAGTCAGAAGGTCAGCGTTTTCCATCTGATGTGCGAGGCACAGAAGTGCAGTGCAATAGTGAGAGATTGAAGGACGGGGAAATAATAGAAGCTTTGCTTCATCTACCCATCCAATTATTGCCAACATCTCAGGAGGCTTTCTCACAATACATGAGGGCACTCCTGTGTACTGAGATCTTGTAAGAGCATGAACAAATCAGGGATGGCTAAACAAGACCATAGTTTCCTAGGGATAAAGATTGGACTTTGCAGCAAAAGGCCCAGGAGTTCAGATTGACCCTATGCTGGAGCGATAGGTGGGTCAGGGTAAGAACAGAAGTGCATGCAGCGATGTACCCATCATGCATGGCGCCCATTGTACAAGCATCTGCGGGCAGTGTTGTGCTCTGGGGTTGATTCAGTTGGTCAGGTACAGAGTCATATTCCAGGACTTTCTAGTAAATTGTAAAAGAGTGGTTCTGGGAGCATGAGGAATCATTTTCACACATGAACTGGCTACGAAATGGCATGTCATAATCAAAACTAAAATTGAAGATTAGTGCGTGTGTTTGACGTTTTTTTTAACCAGTTTATGTATGCATTATTATATTATGTAGTCATGTTTTAAACCAATTTATGATACAGTTAAGAATGAATGAATGTCAGCTTTTCACAAACTGTTACAGGATCACTTATTCACTCATCGTCTATACTGCTTTATCCTGTATTCAGGGTCTCGGGGAGCCTGGAGCCTAATACAGGAGGCTTAGGGTACCAGGCGGGGTACACCCTGGACAGGGTGCCAATCCATCGCAGAGCACACACTCACTTACACACACTACGGGCAATCTGGGAACGCCGGATGGGGGGGGGACCTGTCTGCACTAGTCACTACTGATTTTTCACCTCTTTGATTGGTCACTTTAATTGAATAATCTTAACTCATAAAGAAATCGACATATAAATAACATTAGCAGCAACCTCATTGTTACGAACTACTGCAGGTGATCATAGTCGTTTTATTGGACAAGACAAGATTCAGATTTCAAATAATTAAACAAATTATTTGGTCAATAATGGGGGTTGGTAACATCAGAAGAAAATCACTGGTGCATGTACTTTGTGGTGCTCGAGCCCCACATGAGCTCTATTTAATCTTTGGCACAATTAGTCACAGGTGTTCTCGTTAGAACTTTGGTGAAATTGAGCTCGTGCGCTGGGAATTGTAGTTCGAGTCCAGCATATTTGTACGTGGTGGCACATTTTATGCTAATACAAAAAGAAAGATACAGCATTCTGTACACATTTCAACATCAAAGAAATAAGTCTGTACTGGATGCATTGAGTTTAATTGTATAGCTGAAGTGGTAGAAGTTAGAAAGTATAAAATGAACATCTAAACAGTAATTTGCTATTATTTTATTATAAAGCAAGTAATTTATGAAGCGCCATTAATATTGAAGTATATAACATTAAGGAATCCTGCTTCATGGTTTTCCAGAAGTCAAACAGCTTGCAGTGCAACAGCTAATAATAGGATCCCTTTTGGGAAAGATTCATCTGGCTGAGTTGCTCCTCTGCCAGTAACCCTTCATGCTGGAGCAAACCGGCTGCTGACCTCAGCACACACTGAGGAATCACACAGATAGAAGATGGAGTAAGCCACTGACCCCAGTTGGTGTTCAATAGACAGCTTCCTGTGCTTCATATAAAGAGAGAGAGAGAGAGACAGAGAAAGATGTATTCTTAGACTAATTCAGTGCATTAATGGTGGCTGGGTTTATTCCTGCTCCAAGGAAAGTCTTTCAGTCAGTCATTGTCTGTGCTGCAATAACTTATATAGCATTTCACATTCTTCTTGTTGCAGGGCAGACGTCTCTCTAGGTAGCGTTCATAACTATATAATTTTTTTGTTTTTTAATCTTATGATCATATACTGTATGAGAAGTCTTTCCAGAATCCAGTATATGATTCAGCAACATCACCAAACTGTTGCATTCCTCTTTAATGATGATTGTCCAGGCTTGTAGTGCAGCTTCTTGTAGTTGTTTTTTTTTTTTTTTCCCCTCCCTTTTGTCTCCTCTTCAAAATGTGAGATGTTTCTCAGTTAAAACCTTGTGATTGACATGGCCAGTCTATAACCTTCCCGTGAAAAAGTCATGTTTTGTGGTGATAGTGTGTTTTTCGTCATTGGATCCCGTGCAACAACATTCTCTTAAATTTCTCTTAAAAAAAAAAAAATACGAGAAATCAACACCAGATGCTCCAAATATTCATAACCATCCCAATCTGCTCTTACCCAGGTGACCTGTATGGCAAATCCCACTTGATCTTTTATTGGTGGCGTATAGGATTATAACAGGATTAGCACGTAATTAGCATCGGTCGCGTATTGTGGCGTGTGCTCAAGAGATGCCATCAAACACGGCAAAATCTCCAGTGTCGATTTAACACTTCCAATACACTGCATTGTTTATTCAACACTCTGCATGTTAAGTCAACAGTAAGAATATTGTGATATGAAGAAACGTAGTAAGAAGCACTACAGTAGTTAAACCGAAGTACATTGTAATCAACTTGAACAAAGTGAACGTGATCTTCACTGGTGTTACAGCTCAATCAAAAAGCAGCAATGGCAAAATAAAATCAGTGGCGATATGAATGCCATGTTAGCCGAGGGGTTATTTTGGGATTCACCAATGCTTAAGAACAAAATGTTGATAGGATAAAAAATATGAGAACTTGTTTGTATAATTGCTTCTTGCATGAGGCCCAATGTCCTGCTGCATGATAATGTCCCCTAGTTGAATTGGGAGACAAAAGGATTCTGTAGACTTCTGAATTCATTCTTCTGCTACCATCATAAATTTCATCATCGATGAGGATTAGTGAGCCAGTTCCAGAATGTTTTAGCTCCTTTCTTTCGCCACAATTTCATCATTCCATCACTTCGGTAGAGGTTAATCTCGGTTTATTTTATCACTTCATTGTATTTGCGACTGTGGCTTCCTGATTCTTGCTGACGAAGAGTGGTTTGCATCTTGTACTGTAGAATGGCCTGTACGTTTCCGTTCTCAATAACCTCTTTGAACAGTGTAGTACGATCATCTCACCTCGCCCTGTGGAGGGTGTTGGAGATGTCGCTGACTATTTTTACATTTTTTTCTTCACAGCTCTCACAATGTTCATCAAATGCTGTTGATTTTTCTTAGCCAACGTGTTCAATGTCTGGTTGTTAGTAAATCGGTTAATTATTTTTTTTATCCACATTCCAAATTGATGCATTTGCCATGGTCAGTGCTTGTTCAATCACTGGTTTTGTCTCTTTTCTCAGCTTCAAAATGATGGCTTAAATTTTTTCCCCATAGACAGCTCCCTGGTCTTCATCTTGGTTTATCAAGGGTTAAAACAAGGGTTTAAATATGATAAGGCCAAACAATGCTTAAATGATCGTCCTAAGAGTGCACATCTGGGCAACAAGGAACATCTATCAGTCACATGCTCCAATATGTTTGATCACTTAAAAGGTGGGTGGGTTTAAATAATGAGTGCCATGTTCTAAGTTGTTTAACACCTCTAAATGTAAAAGTTTACAGACCCATATTCTATATATAATATTTGTGAGGTAGCCTGTAACTGTTTATTATGTGCTTGAACACCTTAACACACTACAGGACTTAGCAGATGCTCTTATCCAAAGCAGCTTACTTTTTTTTAATCATCTCATTATACATCTGAGCAGGTGAGGATTAAGAGTCTTTCTCAAGGGTCCTAGAGTGGCACTTGCTGGTGGTGGGGTTTGAACTGGGGACCTTCCAATTAGTAATCCAATATCTTAACCACTGAGCTACCCTGCCCAAATAGAAGTCTACCCTAGATGGAACTCGCACCCACACTCCCTGGCTTAGGAGGCCAATGCCTTATCAATTAGGCCACTGGGGCTTTTTTTTTTAATGTTTATGAATTTCCCGGAAACAAAGTAAAGTCGTTTCGTTCCACAGTGTACTTGGAATGTCAGTTAAGGAAGCTTCCCTCAACAAAATTCCATAATTTGAAACAGCACAGACGTCACTTCCTCTGTGCCTTACCATGGTGTAAGCACTTACTGTAAGGTACCATGGTGTACCTGATGCACATCTCTTGCATGTTGATTTGATTGATTTCCTCCACTTGCATGTTCTCCATGAGCTTGGTGTCCACAGTCCAAAGACGTGCAGATTAGGCAATTTGACAATCCCAAATTTCCCATAGTGTGTGTACGTGTGTGTTATACCACACCAATGTACTTTACTGAACTTGTGAGTACCAGGGTTTTGAAAATGATGAATTACTATAAATTCATACACCACATCAGAACAACCATACTTCAAGCATAATCCTTGAACTTGCCAAAGGACAATTAAAAAAAATATTTTTTTATGGTTTACTCTTGTCTGTCTCATTGGATATGAAGGAAATTGCATTTTTATTTCGGAATGTGCTTTTAATTTATTGCAATGCATAGTGCAGTACACCGCAGAGAGTTCTCTCTCACTACAAGTACATAAAGTTATTGAGTATGCAGCTTGGGAAAATAGGACCTTTTGTAAGCCATGACACTCCAGTTTGATACTTCATTACTCTACACCACTCTCCTGTGCTTCATTGCTGATTCTTTTGTCTCACATAGTGTGTTACATGACCGTGTTGCAAACATGCAAGAGCTATTATGTAGAAAAGAACAAAACTGGAACGTGGTAGTTGGTCCATCGCCACAGTTATACATTAACAATGTTTTTTTTTCTCTCTCTTTTCATATAGATGATGGGTTATTGGTTTTAGGATAAAACTTTAGGAAAAATCATTATTTTATTTATTTTTTGGGGGGGGGATTTTCCCCTGATTTTCTTCCTAATTTAGTCGTATCCAATTCCTCCCCGTCACTAGGGGGCTCCCACATTAAGGCTACTATTACCACTCAGTCGAGAGGGCCGAAGACTATCAAGTGTTTCCTCCGAACCCCCTGACGCCATCTTTTCACACTGCTCGCTCACGCACAGTTGAGGACACACTCGGAGGACAGCGCTATCCACTCCTTCCACTTGCATGAGCTCACAGACGCTCCTGATTGGCTGTAGAGCCGTGATTATTGTGGGAGCGCTATCCCCTCTGAGAGAGCTCTCTCTAGACCTCCGGCTGCGAGAGGTTACACCATCACCTGGGAATCGAACTCGCCATTTAAGGGTAATCGGCTGACTTCATTTTGTTGCCAAATAACCAGCTGACCAACTAAAGCAACACTCCCTCCCGTGGCTCTGGAACACGCTCCGCGCTCTGGAATAGGGTCAATCTGAACTCATCAGACTGTATGACCATTTTCCATTGGTCCAAATCCAATCTTTTTTCTCCTTAGTCAGTTAAAGCCTGATTAGTCTCACTAAGAAGTGGTTTTCTTATGGCCACACAGCTGTTTAGTCCCAAGCTTAGATTTCAGCATTAGCGTTCAGGGGTTTAATAACGTGCTGCAGTGTTTCTAACCCAATTGCAGTCATTGTAAATCTCCTTAGTTGTTTCTTTGCTTGATGAAGGGCAAATGTTTTTTGGATTATCATTGTATATCACTAAAAACCCACTGATTTAGTTTATTAGCCCATGTTCATACAATTATCCCAAGACTAGGGGTTTTCCCATTCTTTATCTGTCTAGTTTTGGTGTCCATATTACTATATTTTCTTAGCTGGGAGAAATGGAACCGCATGTGGTCTTTTGCTGTTGTAGATTCTTATGGTTTTGACATTTTTTTTATACTCTGGGATGCTTTTCTGATCTGTACGGTTGCAAAGAGCTTGCTTTCATAGCTTTCATTTCAGCTCAAACCTGTCTAACCATTTGTCTCTGACCTCTCTCACCAGGCAGGCACTGCCTCTTACTGATTATTTTTTGTACCATATTGTGCAAATTGTAGATACTCTTAGCCTAGAAATCAGTTAATGAAAGTCACATCACTTTTTTTCTCTCATTCTGATGCTAGATGTGCATGTTAACTCAAACTCTTGACCTGCATGTACATGATTTTATGTGTTTGAACGTTGAATAATGAATTGCACGAATGAGAGAGGGTACAGATGTTGTTATTAAAGTGAATGAGTGTATAATTAAATGCATGACACTAGACACTGTTTAAAAGGGTTTGAGTGTAAGGTTAGGGTTGGGTGTAATATGGCGACAAATGAGCTGCATTCATAATTTTGCAAAAGGTTGAAACCAGAATAGTAAGTTGTGAGTGTTTCCCTGGTATACACTCACAGACCACTTTGGGTCCACCTGTTCAATTACTTGTTACTGCAAATGCCAATCACATGGTCAAGATGATCTGCTGAAGCCAAGCATCAGAATAGGGAAAACATTTTATTTAAGTCTTTTTAAACATCGCTTGGTTGTTGGTACCAGACGGGCTGGTCTGAGTATTTAGGAAACTGCTGGTCTACTGAGATTTTCACACAAAACCATCTCTAGGGTTTACAGGTGAAAATGCCTTGTTGATACTAGAGGTCAGAGGAGAGTGACCAGACTGGTTTGAGCTGATAGTAAGGCAACAGTAGCTCAAATAACATCTTGTTGCAGCTGAACACACAACATATTGAACTCTGAAGTAGATGGGCTACAGCTCACATGGGCTCACCAAAATTGGACAATAGAAGATAGAAAAATATCCGGTTCCTAGTTGGACTACAGAGGTTCATGGATGGATGGATGGATGGAATGCCACAGCCTACCTGAGTACTGTTGCCAACCATATCCATCCATTTATGACCACAGGATAACTTGCCATTTCACAAAGCAAAATCATCTCAAACTGATTTCTTGGACATGACCATGTCACAAATGGCCTTCGCATTATAGGGCACCTTTTGGATGTATTGGAATGGGAGATTCGCATCATGGATTGTGGTGCCATCCTGTCAATATGGGCCAAAATCTCTCTGGAATATTTCCAGTGCATTGTTGAATCTGTGTCCTGAGGAATGAAGTCAGTTCTCAAGGCAAAGGGGGTCCAACTCAGTAAGTGCAAAGTGTGCCTAATGAGTGAGTGTACTGTACTTTGGCAGCCCATTCCAGTATTCTGTTCCTACTTGCACCTCTTATTCTCATGATGATAGCCTCCAGATCCGCCATGCTCCTGACCAGAATAAAGTGCTTCCTCAAGATGAATGAATAAGCCAATTATCACAATTAGTCTCATCTCAGCCACAATGCAGTCCCTTGTGTTTAATTAATTGCGAAACCCCAAACTCATGATCACAATTAAAATACATTAACTCATTCAGCCCTGTGCGTAACGATTGGTTCATGTGTTGTGCCAGCTTCCTGGGTAAACAGAGCAAACTCATCTTTTGCCTCATCACTGTTTTAAGACTACACTATGATTTGAATAAAGCAGTGAACGTGTTAATTGAGTTTTGCTTATGTTCAAGCCGTTTATTTTGTGTCTCAGGCGTGAGGCTGACTATTATTATTCTCTATGATATAAGCTAATGGACTGCTTTAGGCTCAAATCAGGATAATGTAGTTACCGTTAAGCTGTTAGAGAATCAATAGAGTTGAAGAAACTGTTGCGTGTGTTGGGGAGCACGAATCTGCGTAAAGAGCCGTGATATGGTGTGTTCAGCATGCTAATGTCTAATGACACAATGACCTTTTGCAGGGATAAAAAATAGACTAAAAAACATATTTTTATTTTTACAAAATAATATAATTCACAATTAACACCAAATTTTCTTTTTGGTGCAAGCCAACTGGATTGGAGAAAAACAATCATCTAAACAACACTTAACTCTTAAGCATGCTCTAAGAATTCTTAGAGAGCAAAAACATGCAGCCTTGGTCTGTACATGACTAAAAGCTAGGGGTGAGGAGGCTTTATGATGGATTTTTAAGTACTGATTTAAAGACCCAACCAGACATCTATGGTCAGAACAGTCAGATTCCTGTCTTTCTTTCTTCCTGAAGTGTTAAGAATGACAAAGTTTAATGTCTGCTCTCACTCTCACTGCCCCCCTCCCCCCCCTATAGACTCACTATAGCGATGGAGAATACATAATCAGACAGGGAGCTAGAGGAGATACCTTCTTCATCATCAGTAAAGGAAAGGTAAGAAAAGCGCTGCTCTCAAACACACTACATACTGTGAGATTTGACCTTCTCAAAGCTCTAATTCTAATCTTCAGACTGGTGGGTTGTTGTTGTTTTTTTGTGGTTTTTTTTTTTTTTTTTTTGATGACAGGTAAACGTTACCCAGGAGGATTCGCCTAATGACACTGTTCATCTGCGTGGCCTGGGGAAAGGGGACTGGTTTGGAGAGAAAGCACTTCAGGGGTAAGTAAATGTGCATGTTGTAACCCTTTATATGATAAACATTGGACAGTTTCTACAAGTTATAAAAACTACACATTTTCCTGAATTGAAATCCCATTTTAAAAAATTTCATTTCAGGGCTATCTGAACATTTTATAATTTAATCTAATGAGTAAACAAAAAGTTAAAAGATTGAGAAATGAGTTATCATTTTTGATCATCATCTTCTTCACATCGGTCTCTGTCTCATTACCTAAGATAAAAGTATGTCACGGCGTTTAAAAGAGGCTCATCAAACTCTTTACTCATTTATTTCTTTTTAACACCAACATTGTTGGACAAATGAACGCTAATGATTTCCATTATTAAATCAGTGGTGCTGAAAGTCTTAAAATATCTTTTAATGTACAAAGCCTATTCCCTCTTATCTTTCCCTTTATGAACATGTGAAACTTCAGACATTATCATGGTAGGTACTGTGTCACTTTGTGTGTACTACCATACTTTGGTGCCCACCATGGCAGGTACTTGGGTACTTAAGTGGGTACCATGGTGTACCAGAATCCTTTGCTGTATCGTGGTATTTATTGGGTACCACAATGGCTACCAAAGTCCACCAGGTAACATATTAGATATGATACTGTTGGTATGGTATAGGCAAGGCAGTACCACAGCATGTATAACATACAAGGGTGAGTCAAGAATTATCCGCACTCTGGCTGTAGAATTTATTTTAATTAACTTGTACAAAAGACAAATCCATCATTTTTGGACATAATCTCCTTGCTCTTCAATACACTTTGTCCATCTATCAACAAGCTCATTAAGTAGAGTAGGAAATCGCTCCAAAGTGGCCAAAAATTCTCAGAGTGATGTGATTTTGGTCCTACTTTTAGGAGCAGGAGTAAGAGCTATTTATCAAGATTCTTAAATTGGAGATCACAGCTCCGGATGTGTCCTAACTGGTTAGGAGTGGTGAGGAAACGGCGTTCAGGCAGAGATGCACACAGAGGGGAGATGTTTTAGTAACACTGAGTGACGCAGAGCTCATCAAAGAAACGGAATACTTGTCTGTGTGCATAAAGCTTTCAGACAACAGCTGCTGATTTCACCGTTATGCTTTTCCACCGTTTTTAAAACCATAAAAACCTGTCAACACGACAACACCCATTATAACGTGCAGCCTACAGTACGTTACGACTTTCAGTGTCGTAAAAAAAAAGTGACGTCACGTCCTCTATGCAGTCCTACTCCTCACTGAAAAAATAGAGTATTTTTTCGGTATTTCCATTTTTCTCCCCAATTTAGTGGTGGCCAATTCCTCCCCGTCACTAGGGGGCTCCCTCATTAAGGCTACCACTACCACTCAGCCGGGAGGGCCGAAGAC
>JAQQZT010000006.1:6084539-6094726 GCA_030068275.1 Clarias platycephalus
CTGATAATGTTCCAATACTGGCCCTTGAGAATCCCAGAAAACTGTAAGCATCAATTTTCCAGCTGATGGTTGACTTTGTAACTTTTTCTCAGTTGGCGATTGAGGATGTTTCCGTTCCATACTTTACCGTTTACTCTCAGGCTCGTAGTGATGAATCCATGTCTCTTCACCAGTAATGGTTCTTTTTAAGAAACTTTCACCTTCCTTAGAGTATCTGTCTAAAATTTTGTTTACAGATAAACAAACCATCAGACCACAAACAAACACCTAATCACTATATACTGAAAAGCCGGGGAGAAAGCGGATTTATCACAGAGCCTTTAATATATATAACCGGAGTGCGGATAATTTTCGACTCATCCTCGTATTTTGACATTATCCTAGTACATATACCGTGGCACCAAAGTACATGAACCATGGTAGAATCATGTACCATTGTGTAGTCCATATACATGTAAGTTTATATCAGCAAATAAGTACCATGGTACTACAGTACATACTCTACCATGTTACAGGTACCATTAGACTGCCATGATACATGTACTGTACCATGGTAACGTTTCTTATGTGTTTCTTTCTGTGCCAACTTTCAGTTCAATACAGTATGTAGTAATGTGTACTTGTACAGTTTTCATTAAATAGCCTAGAAGATTCAGGCAAAAGGATGTTTTTAAGCATGACATCATTAATGTGTTCCAATATTCATGCAAAAATATTCCTAATTTGTGGTATAAAGAAAACTTAACTTTATTTAAGTTAGTGTAGTTGGAATGGAATTCTGTTTTCCTGGTGCTGTACGTCATGATACAGTTATATGAAATGTTCCAATAGATTTTGTAACGGACTACATAAATATTTAATATGATGACATAAATGAAATATCACTGGGACACAAATGTCAAATATAAAAATACCTCTATCTCTCAGGTGAAGTGCTGTGTGTTTTTCCTCAGGGAACGTGATTCTTGTTGTTCTGAAGAGTTATATCAGGTACTGTATTCCATTATTAATGTAGGTTAAAGAGAGATAGGGGTGTGACACGAAACGTAGTAGGGACACCTAGTGGAAGAGGAGCAGTGGTGTCTGCATGTGCTCCGTTTTAATGACGCTCGCGTGTCGCCATTACAGTAATGTATCCGAGGGAGTATTTTGGTAAACACGGATAATGAACGTTTTTAACATTCTCCCCGTTGGTGGTTGTGTGACGGATCAGAGCTCACTCATGATGCATCTGGTGACTGAGCAGGGAGTCTGCTCACATAATATCATCACAGTGGACCATCAGAGATGATTAAAGCTCATATGATTACACACACACATGCACAATTATCATGCAAGGGCAAGCCTTAATCCATGGATAAAGTGAGCTAGAATGAGTTTTATTTTATTTATTTTTATTTTATTTCCCCATAAGTGACAGAGACACTGGGAAGCTTATTGGTTTTCTGAGAGTAGGAGAGAGAAATTTTTATAAAAAATTAGAAAATAAACATCCAATTCCAGATAAGTGACTATCATTTATTTATTTATTTATTTTTTATTCAAAGATGAGTATATTAGTTGACTTTAAATAAATAACCCTGGCAAATAGTCATGGCGTATGTCATGGCAGTTTTCTCTTCAGTTTGAGTCTTTGCCATACACCTTTTATTCGCTGAAACCTGTTTATTCCGCTGTGTGCATGCATGGGTGAAGAAGTGTAAAAGAAGTGACAGCATTTAAAAAGAACAGGGCACATGTGGGTGAAAGACTATGTCGGTGATATAACGCTCGTCATCTGTCTGGTCAACTATTAAAGGGTTGTTGTGAAATTTATTATGAACAACTTGTCATGCTTTGCTGCCGTCATGTTAGGAAATTCATCCTGTTTTTTCTGTAGTTATGGTGATTTTTTTTTTTTCTCTATTTTGCACAATATGCCTATGTCACCTTCATGTCTTTACTCGCCGTTAGCTAATCATTTGTCACTGGCACAAGTCATGCAGATACAGAACAAGAGCTTTAGTTAACGATTACATCAAGCACATAAAAGTTTACCCAATAGTGATGCCATCCTGGCACTTAACACTGAACACACACACTGTCTGACCTAGGATTGAATCCCAAATTAAAAAGATTTCGCAGAAATGCTTTTTTTTCCCCCCTCTAAAAACTAAAAGTTTTTAATGATTTACATTAGTTAGCCATAACATTAAAACCAGTAACATTAAAACCACCTAAGGTTTTAGGGTCCTTATGTGTCATCAAACAGTTCTGACCCTATGAGACATGACTTCACAAGACCTCTGAAGTCATGCTGTGGTGTCCAGGACGTCAGCAGTAAGATCCAGTAATGCAGTATATCGCAAGCTTGGATTGGACAACTCCATGGATCAGACTTGCCCAGGACATCCCAATGGATGCACACGGATTATATCTTTGAAATTTGGAGGCTTAGATCAACAACCTCTATCTCTTTGCCTGCTAACCCACGCTCAGTAGGCTGTGATGCACTTGGTGTTCTGGTGACTTTCTATCATAACCAGCAATCATTTTTTTCAGCAATTTTATCTACTGGTATATAATTGATAATCATTGTTAATGTGTTAATGTAGTGGCAGATCAGTGTAAAAAAGTCTGCAACGTCCATCTGATAAGGGAGTTTTTATGTTAGGGCCCTAGGATTGTTTCTGAGAACACTTCACCCCAAAGATTATGTTCTCACTGATCAACATGAACCTTGAATCTTTCCATGCTCAGAAAAAAGCCTGTTTGAAGAGGTGGTCTCGAGGACGATATGGCGTACTCGAGCATGAATCGACTCAGATATGAAAGCCATCAATACCTGAGAAAGGAAGTAGATCATTGTTTAGACATGGCGTTATCAGTGCCGTCGTTCTCCTGCACAATCAGTGTGTGCTTAGCACATGCCAATCTCATCTTCCGACCTAGGATAGCTGATGAAAGTAGGAAGGCACGCGAGAGCGTTAGTGTTGACATTTTTTACGAAATATCAATAATATTAAGAATAGTGCAGAAATTTGCTTCCTTATTCTGTTCTCACTTTGTGTTTTAATGGTGGCTCACAAACCAAGTAGGTGCATACTGCCCCCTGCTGTATCAGAGGGTGTAAATACGCAAGTGTACCAGAGAACAGAGCGCAAAAAAAACAATGTGAATGTGTTATCACTTTTATTATTTATTAATTAATACTACAATTTATTTATTTTTATTTTTTTTATTGGGCGGGTGGGGGAGGGGGTGTTGGAGATCTTATTAACCTTATAAGACCCGGACTCTACTGCAGCATGCATTGCAATTTCTTTTCACTAGCGTCTGATAACTAAAAAACAGTCTTTAAACAAGAAGTACAGTAGTTTGGCAAAAGAATTATACCATCTTCGAAAGGGATCATACAAGACTACATAGGCAATGTAGTTAGAAAATAATGTAATGACATGAGGTCAATATGAGGACATTCAGGTCTCAAGAGGTCACCACAAACACACACTGACACTTGAGACTCCATCCATAAGTATTAAATATGAGTCTCCTTAGATAATACTTCACCTTGTCAAAGATTATGGTTTATTTTAACTGATGTCTTTTATCTGTTTATTTTCAGTTGTCGGTTCTGTCGCTCGTTTGCCATAAATCTACAGCATTAGAAATAAATATATTCATATAAATCTATTATCTGAATTACAGCTTGCACGACACTTTGTCATGCTCTTTCTAAAGATTTCCAATTAAGGACTATAACTGTAAGTACAGTATTTCCTTTGAGAGTTCTCGCTCTCTGTAAGCAAAGCGAGTGCCATGTTAAACGGCCAGCTCTTTGATGTGATCTTAAGCTGACTCTCACTGATGAGGAACGCTAATAGGCCACACTGTGTATTTGTTTTTTTGTTTTGTTTTTTCGCCTGAAAGGGTGTTACTCTTCCGCACGCCTCTTCTTGATCTCTGTCCCTTTGATCTCACCTGTAGCTGTCTGTGGTAATTAGCACACAGGCTCGCGTGTTTGTTAGCTCTGTCCTCTTTAGCAACGCAAATCACCCTTCTGTTGTGCTCGTTGGTCCGAGACGGTCTTTCATCTAAAAACAATATTTGCTCATTCTCGGTTATGTCGCGTGAGATGAGGCGTGAAAGAGACGACCGGATAGTAGCAGTAATCGAAAGCCACAGACAATCCAGTTTCAGTGAAATTTAACTGCTCGGAATTAAGGCATCCTTTATTCACAAAGAAACTTTTCCCATCCCGATTGTTTAATAAATCACTTATTGACCGCATCAAAGGTCACTCTTGTTTGAACACTATGTACAGCTGCTACTCTATTAATAACTCTTCTCTGTATTTATGTCTATGAATAACTTCAAGGACTTTTGTCGACGATGAAACCACGTTAATATGCTTTCCTCCTGCTTCCCAAAGGACTCGGATTCTGACAGAGCGAGGGCTCGGTTACTCTGCTACTCTGTCTTCCACATGCATTTTTATTTTCTCCCATCAGATTGACCTTTCCTTTATGGGCTGGTGAGAGTTAGCGTGGTATATTCTGACTCGGGCCAGACGTTTAACAGATCACTGGTGCATGCCGGTGCTAAGCTCGGTGTATCTTTGCCATCTCTGGTTTTTTTTTTTTTTTTCAGCTTTTTGTAAATTCTTGCTCTTTCATCATCTTAAACGAGTGCGACACAATCATCAATGCAAGGTGACGGTTTGATTTTCTTTCCGTTCTTTGGACCGAATGGTGGAAAGTCAGGTTATTACACCATTCTGTCAATCATGTGAGGGGGGAAATTGCATGTGTGATCTAATTCTCCAGGGAGACACTGATTGTAAAGGATCTGAGAATCTATCTGTGTTCACACTTTTGCTCTTTGGTGATGTGCAATATCGATGGGGGACCAGGATGATGCAGCCGAGCTTCACAAACATCATTTGCTGTCATCACATCAAAAAAAGAAACGTCTCTAGACGGCAGATTGAAGACCACAATCACAGTCTCTTGGTAGAAGGCTGTGAACTCACAAATGATGGACTGTTTATCTGCTTGACAGTGATAGAACTTAGATAGGTTTCCTGTTTTGTTACTATGGTCACCCAGGATTACTCAGATGGGGTGAGGGTGTAACCGAGTGTGAATATATTATTCAGAATGAGCAGCTACATATACATATTTGAATAAGAGGAACTTTCTTGGGTGGGGTTGAAGCTTTGTAGCTTTGGAAGATGAGTATTGAGGATCAGGACTGGGATTCCACAGGAAGCGACAACCCTAACGTTGGGTGACCATCACATTTGGGTTGGAATAACATTTTGATATCGTCCAACATCGGGACAACGTTGTTCACAATGACTTTAAAATAATGCTGAATGTACAGGGTACATCAAGGTATATTTACTCCATGCACGCAGACTCGAGGCAGGAATGGACCCTGTAACCACAGAGGTGCAAGGCGACCACTAAGGAATTTCAGCCAATGCCCAAACCCAAACCTGGGATGCAGTGCCGGTCCCAAGTCCAGATAAAATTTCAGGGGTTGCATTAGGAAGGGCATCCATTGTACAGTTGTGTGCTGATCAGATGGTCTGCTGTGGCCACGCACAGATGGGGAGCAGCTGAAAGAAAACACCAACAACATCCTATTTGTCATATATTCATCATTGTTCCAACATCATTTCATCATAGTACTTCTAACTTTCAGAAACCTAAAATACAGACATTGTCCTAACATCCATAACGTTGCCAGTTTTGACAACCAAAAATTCCTCCTTATGGGGGGGAAATGTTCCTTAATGTGGCAGACAGGCAATGATGAAACCAACCGACACTAATTTAAATATGCAACCTTGTGCAATGCATTCACAACATCCTGAACATTTGAAGTTCATATCTCAGTTATGAGCTTTAAGATTAAGATTCAATTATTTGTCACATGCACTTTTACAGTAAAATGATTTTAAGCAGGGTTAAGGGATCAAGGGATCCCTTGCTCAAGGGATCAACAGTGGCAGCCTTGGCAGGGCTGGGGTTTGAAACCCTGGTCTTATAAACCAGAATTTCAGGGTTTTTTTTTAATATTCGGATGCTGAATTAAGAACATAATGTATGTTTGTCATGTCTTGATGAACAGTTCATACCCATTATGTAGCCATTCTCTTCATTTAATTATTCCCATTAGTGGGTACTTGACGATTTTTTTAGAAATGAAGAAGCATCTATGTGAAATAAATTAAACTACAGCTGAAATGAATATGAGCCAAACCCTGGCATTTGGCATACAAATAAAAAAAAACGCCTGGCAGCAGTTACACATAAACACTTATGTGGGTGTGCTACCGACGTTTTAGCACAGCCGGCAATGTTGTCATACTGTCACGCTGTCAGCTTTAACCAAACAAACTTATACATTTTTCACAAGACTGACAAGCATGTTATGTTTGCCAGTAATGACAAATGATTAATTTATTAAACGCGCCTTCAACAGTGAGCCATCAGTCTCTTCCCGTTAAGCTTTAAATCACTCTGCACACGAGTGCTGTGTAAACCAATAAACCCGCTTAATGGATGGGAGGGTTTGTCCCGTCATCCTGTAATTCTAGTCTGAATTAAACGTTGGCTTTGCGATGTGATTTAAAGTAGTCACAGCCCATCATCGATTGAATTCATAGTGTTATCCTTAGAATATGAATTATGAACTCATTTCAGAAGCAGATCCAGATGCTAATTACTGGATATTGCCATCTGGGAGGATACGTGTCATAACGGGATACGTCTACGATGTTCAGACATGATCCACTGAACACATCAGGGTTTTAAACCAACAATTCTCTTTTGATTTGATTTATAATTCCACCAGCAATCATTTTAATAAGATATAAAATTCTAATTAATGTGCAGCCAAGCAGCATGTACAAATATTATGTAATGTGTCATACTTATCATTATCATTCTGGGCTTCTGGCATTGTATCTCCTTTGTGATTCCATCTCTGCTTGTGCGAGCCAAACCCAACTAAAAATCTCCAACAAATCACCAAAAAATGTTTTTTTTTTCCCCTGATCAACCATGATGGTGCTAAGTGAGTTCCTGATACAGCGTAAGTATTTAGTGGTGTATTAAATGAATGTACGGATTTTAAGTGCACAAACAGCTAGGAGCAGGAAAGGAACAATCAGGCTCAAGGCTGAAAGACATGAAAGTGGAAGTTGTTACGATTCAGCAATAACAGTAACAAGAACGGTGAAGGCTGAAAACATTTAATAAGAAGAATAAGTCAGCTAAGGCACTTGTTAATGGCTTATGGATGTGCACAGACAGACAGAACGTCCCATCAAACATTTTTATACCGTCGTTATTTAAAAATTATTATTTGTCTTACTTTATGTGTTCGTGTTGGCTTGGTTACTTTACTTTATTTGAATATTCTTTAATCCAGTGATTTCTGTACTTATCAAGGCTGTGGCCTAATTTGAAATGAAAAGCCTTTAATCACTGCTCTGATCAGCACACAAGACTAAGATTTGCTTAAATCCTATGGCTTTGTTTTACTAATTCTGGTCGCTTTTTAAATGTAAATACAGTGGAGCCTCGGCATACAAATGCCCTCCCTCCATTTTCATCTTAAAAATTTTAATTTTGCAAGCAATTTGCATCAACATTGGAAGCATTTCCAACATACAGACAGACTGAACCACGGCTAAGTAACGGAGCCGTTTAAAAAACGAGAAAATTAATGACAAATTTTATAAATTTTGTTATTGCACATTGCGTTCTGTAAAAGTTTTGATTGTTTTTATAAGCAAAAATATTGTTGATTGCCTGGAACTTGTCAATTTGGTAAGGGTACCGTTTCCATATGCCAAGCAGAATCATAATTCAAGATTAAGTGAAGTTTAATGTCTATTTATTTCATATTTTACTACATTTACATGTCTTTTCTAAACGTTTTGATTGATTTTATATGCAAAAGATTGATTATAGTGTTGGAAATTAGTAATATTAGTAATATTTTTGGATGGCTATAGCAATTATCTGCATTTATTTCTTATCCTCCAGTTTCAAGGGTTTGATTCCTTTGGTTTGTGTGCATGTTCTCCCCGTGCTTGATGGGTTTCCTCCGGGTACTCCGGTTTCCTCCCACTGTCCAAAGACATGCAGATTTGGCTACGTGGCATTTCCAAATTGCTTGAGTGTGTGCTTGTGCACCCTGAGATGGCTTGACGCGCTGTCCAGCGTGCTGATAATTAACATTTGGCTGTTTAATCATCTTTATGATATTTAGCCTATAACAGAAACTTTGCATAAAGTAGCCTGTAGTTATGATTATACACTTTCTTTATATACAAAGATTATGATTTCACTGTCTGTTCTATTATCTCAAATTCTGTTTTCACAAAGAGCGCATTTCAAGACCTTTATTGCAGCAGCATCCCTAGCAACGGGGTCAACCACGCCTCCTCACTAAGATTAAGATAAAAGTTTTTCTACTTTCCTTCACTTTTAGTCTAGGATTCCCAGCTAGGACTTTATAAGCCAGGATAGGAGCTCTCTGAGAGAATTTTATCAAGCTTTGAATACGAGTCCTGGTTTTTACAAAAAAATGTTCCTGGTTCTTGTTCTAGTGAACTATATGAGGATATGCTTTTTCAGAATGCTGCCACAGAAAGAGCATACAGTAGCACCGCTAAAGGCTGCAGGTATCCCGAGCTCCCCATGGAAAACTAATCTCTTTTAAATGGGGATTAAGTGTCTTTACAGTAATGACTATGATGAAGTATTGAAGTCGTGTCTGACAGGTTCTCTCAACAAGAGTCATGTAGCGGTACAGTAACCAGCTGAGCATCTCTAGAACAATTCCTCATACTGTACATGATGTGATTGTGAGAGTTATCGCTACTTTCACGTTTTCAACATTCATCATATTTCCCCCCCAAAAAAACAAACATATTTTTAAGCACTGGCGATGCAAACTTTCTCGAATCCTTGCTGGGTTAGATGTGTGTGTGTGTGTGTGTGTGTATGACCTGCAAGGACACCTGTATTCAGTGCTTTAGCAGAGTGCAGCTGCTGGAAGCGATCACTGAGTGCAGATTGTTCCAGATCTCCTCCTCTCTGTACGTTTGCCTAAACACACAGCTCAGGCTCGTGCTACACGGCATTTCAGTGATGGAGGATCTGAAAGGTCTGCTTCATGCTGCTGTGATGGAGTTCAAATCTGAACTGAACTCCTGCAGTGAGGAGGACTTCAGTGACAACGAGGCGAGCCCTACAGAGTAATTTCACAGATGGATTTTATAGATGCTGGTGGAATTACTGCAGTGTGTGTGTGTGTGTTTAGAGATGAATGGGTAACTTGTCTAAGTAACACCTGAACTTTGTTAACCTTTTATGCTGTGAAGGGTAATAATATATGAATATATTTTTAGGACACAGATGGTGGTAATTTTATAAGCTGTCATCATTTTCAGCATATTTTTATTATAATTCATTTAGTCAAGTGTATACAAGTTCCTTTTTTTGGATATTTTACACATATAAATACATTTAATACAGAAAATCTGTGTGCCAAGGAAGCTACTTCTAAACTTTATGCAACATGGAAGTGACCAGTCTTGCTTCTCTAAAAGTTTCAAGTTGCTGACTTTAGCCATTTTAGAGAGATGATTTTTATATGTGGCCCAAAAAAACTCACTTTAAACAATAATAGTTAAAAAATGCAAATTATTCATATTTGGGTATTGATAGTAAAATTGGTATAAGTTTCAAGAAGCATGTGACCCGTGAAATAGTTGCTTAAATTGGTTTTTGGTAAAAGGTTAAAAATGTGTAGTGTCCGTAACCATGTAACGTTTATTTCACAAAATCTTACACATATATTTTCAGGCTTATGTTTTTTCATGTAAAATCTAAATTGGCAAAGTTTCACCTGAACGATGGTTAAGATCATTGAAAGATTTGAGTTAAAAAAAGTTACATTAAAAGGACATGAAATTATACCCAGCAAATGTGTTTCTATTTATCTGAAAAAAATATAAATGTGTACGCATATTTACAAAAAAATCATGGAGAAGCATGGATTGGGAGATAAGAAGCATTAAGTATTATGAAATATGTATTATTAATAATGATGATGATGATGATGATGATGATAATAATATGTATTATGAAAAATGGTATTATAAAATCCTATCTGAAAATTCA
>JAQQZT010000006.1:6128987-6134121 GCA_030068275.1 Clarias platycephalus
TACATTCTTTTATTCATACTCTAATATTAAAACTTGTTTAATTATGTGAGAATACCTATTAGCAGGAGGGAGACAGTAACAGATGGTAAACAGTTATGTTTATGCACTTAATAAGGTGGCTTAAAGCTATTTTCTTTATGGGCAAAGCAAAGTTGCATGGTTTTCAACAGAATACATTTTTCAACAGTTACATTATCAAAATGCAAATCGGGCATACGGCGGATAATACTTTGTTGCGACAGTGAGAATACAAACAAACAAACAAAAAAATCCGGTGCTAAAATTTAGTAAAAACATCTGCTTTACACTTAACGTAATAATTGATCTGTTTAGTCTTAAAGGTTTAAGGACGCTGAACAATAGATCATAAACTCCAGAGATGACAGGTATGCTCAGTAGTCCATATCTGATAAAGAAAAGTCTCAGCATGTACAGTATGTGCATTTGTGTATGTTGAAGGGGAGGGAACTCAGCGTAAAGGTTTGTAAATTCAAAGAAAGTACGGTGATATCACAAAAGCACGAAATCCCACCGCTCGTAACATAACATGCTGTCTTTTTAGAGCTGCGTCCTCTTTGAGTGTCGCTTTTGCGCTTCCTCCTTAGTAACTAGAAACTGAGGGTTTGAAGTCTTTACTTGGATCTGTCAAAGGAAACAAAACAGAAGGGGTAGACATTTCAAAGCACAGGATATATACACACTGACATTGTCCTTTTTGCATGTGCTTTGGCTGCTGTTTGAGAGGCCGTCCCTCATCTTTTGTCAATACCGACAACAGCTCAGAAACCAAAAACATCTGTGCATGGAATCCCAATCATAACAGTTGCGCAAACAGACACCAAAGTCCCTCGACTAAGCATACAAGTAAGGTGGCTAATTCTTTAGGCAATAGAGCAAGCATCCCTAGAATACTGGAGCAGCTCCAGGACTATTCAATTTGTTCTTTTCTTCAGGGGATAAACAAGCCATTAAAGGACGTCTCTGTTATTTAGTCATAACTGATCTGCAAGCATTACAGTGAAGTCACGGATTTCCCTCTATTTTCTTTTTGGAGGAGTGAAGACAATAAAATAGCAGTTGAAGCACTTCAGAAGAGGCCAGTGTGAATGTTTGTAGGCCTGCCTCACTTTGAAGTCGAGATCAGTCGACGGCTTCGTGGCCCAATGTTAGTTTGGAACAAATAGTTAAATGACTGAAGCTTCCTGAGAGACTTAATTAGAACGATGCAAACAGGTTAATATGTGATAAATATTTATCTTTTGATTAATGCGTCACCTCGAGGTCACTTGCAGGCAGCAAAAGAAAAGAAAAAGAAAAGAAAAGAAATCACTGTGATATTCATAAAAATGTATAGTTTTATTTATGGCCCTTCATATAAAAAGAGAAAAGGTTATGGGGTAACCAGTAGAGATCTAAAGACAGACAAGAATGTTTCCCAGAGTATTGCTTTTAATGTCTTTTGATGTTCCTTTGTCCTAATGCCTGTCAAAAGTCCAGATGTTCAACCAGCCCATCATACGATTTAATAAAGACAGAGGAAAGGAGACGAGGCGCATTTTCTTCGTATCGGTCTAAACGTAGCAATCTGCTTTTTACCCAATAGCTCTTCTTTTCCTTCTTATCTAAGCCCTTTTTTGTACTTCCAGATGTTTTCCACAAGCTCTATCTTCCATTTAAGTGGTTTCCTACTTTCAAGATTGACCGAGCCTGATTCTAATTTCTTAATTTTCATTAATCTCCTACAGGTGGAAACACAGACGTGAGGAAATGCGGTGCGCCCTTAAATAGTCATTCGACTTAAGAGACGTTTCTTCTCGACTTTTTATAACCAGCCTGGTATAAATAGGGGCGTCAGGATAGGTGTCTTTAATTTAGAGATGGGTGTAATTGCTGGTGAGAGGTTACCTATCACAAGGGCTCCTCTTAGATGTTGCCATCAAAGGGGTGAAAACGTTGACACAATGATAAAAAACAGGATTTCTAATTAGAGTCCTTCTCTGGGAGCCACAGAGTGCGCAACCCTACACTTGAAGAGAAAATAAACGCCTTTCTTTATACAGTGCTATAGACTGACAAGATTTCACAGTGAACATTTTTTTACATTAATGTAATCAGCACTAGCATACAATGCAGATGCATAAAACATATTTGATATATGTTGTACTTTGGCCCTTTTTATTAGTTTAAATTGAAGGGAAAAAATCATATTTTCAAACGTTCCACATTTTAAATGGCTTTTTAACGTTCTGGCAAGTCACATTAGTTTGTGCAACATTATAGCATTTTAAATCATTAAATTCTTCAGTGATGCTGATCGGCTGTGCAGTTGTGCATTCAGACTTTTATTTAGCCCTTGCCGGTGTTGCTAGCTGACTGACGGCCATGCTGGAAAATTACAGACAGGAAGAGCAGACGATAATGATGGCAGGCGTCACAAGGATGAGCTGTGGAAGACATGGCAGGCTTGGAAGTGCAGACGCCAGTCTGAGAAAAGCCAAATAGAGAGGTTGGGAACAGTCGACTAGCACCAGTGAACTGTCTTTTTATTTAGTCTTTTAAGTCTAAGAATGGTATAGTGCCTCAGGTAAATAAAAAAAATAATAAAATAAATGAAGAATAGAATTTTCTGAAAGTAAAGCAGCTTGACTCTTAAGAGTGATAATTAATAGTATGAAATCATATTATTATGCAACATAGCTTTTTTTTCACAGTTCATACAGTTTATATTTATTTACAGTTATTTTATACAGATGTTTATTTTTATGGATTTTATACCGCTATTTATTTCGGGTTTTTTGCACTAGCAGACTAATACTATTTAGTATTTTACTATTTAGTTTTTTATTTATGTTATTTTATTTGGTATTTGCACGGATGGCTTTTTTTTTTTTTTTTTAACTACTCTACGGATCCTAAATTGCTCCATGGGGATAAATAAAGTTTTTTTTTTAACTTGACTTGACGCAGGTTAGGAATAGGTGGCTTCTTGTTTTTTAACATACAGCTACTTTTTTCCTGCAGAACAGACTGTATATTATGGGATATATTGAGGATATATTGATCATTCTGCAAAGGTGGTGCAAAAGGTGGTGTATAATTTACGAGTGATATTTTTAAACAATTAGGAGTGCACTTTTCTGTTGCAGTACACCAACTGTACATCTACATTTGAAAATAAAATTCCTTTCCCCCCATATTACTAATACAAGGGGCATTCAAGTCAAACCGGGACTTTTAATTATGCAGAGTAACAGAGCATGAAAGTAAAAGCTCCCTGTATTTCTCTATATAATCCCCTGCTACACTAATGCACTTATCACAGTGTCTCACCAGTGCTTGGATACCATCAATGTAGAAAGTTCTCAGTACGCCAGAGCCATGATCGGATTTCCTGCTTCATGTCTGAGACGCTGGCCTCCCAGGAACTCCTTTACTTGCCCAAACATGTGGACATGGTTTGAAGCAGGGTCAGGACTGTATGGAGGATGTGGTAATAACTGCACAGTCTCATCACTGCACTGTGCTTAAAGTCTTGGCTTGAACGCCCTCGTACAATCGAATTGAAATTGTTGTTGTCATCTTCATTATCACATTTGAAAACAAAGATACACTTTCCATAATTGTCATGCCAATAGTGCAATTCAATTTAATTAATTGTATTTATATAGCAAATCAAATACAAATTTAAATGCTGAACATTTAAATATTGAAAGTCACACACACACACACAAACGCTCTACATTAAGCATTATTTTCTCAACACCTTAACATGTAGTCAGGGAGATACGCTGTCCCTTTTTCTTTCTCTGGATGACATGCCGAGACGATGGAGTTCAATAATTTAAAGTATCAGTGTTTTAGAAAAACAAGATGTGATTTTTTAATTTATTATTATTATTAATTTTCTTTAAAATTAAAGAAAATTAATAACATATGAACAGATGAAAATGCTGTTCATCGTGTGCCTATAAACCGCATTAAACTGGGTAGTTTACCGCATTCAGACAGGGTAATTTTTTAAGAGTTAAAAATGGTCCAACAATTAAAGGAATTAAAGGGAAAAAATGCTCCAACAATTCAGTTAACAAGAATGGAAACATAACATTTTTCATACGTCTCATTTTAGGTTTTTCTTCATTGACACAATCCAAGATATTTTTGTAAAACATATATAATGAAATCATTTCATGCATTTTCACAATTTTATAACACTTAACTCTTAATGACTCCCTAATTTTTTATTCTAAATTTTGTTATAGATATATAAACTCTGACATTAGCATTATTGATTAAATTATTATAATTTTTGTTTATTTTAAACATGTACCTTTTTTAACAACAACAACAAATATAAATAAATAAATAAATAAATAAATAAATAAATAAATGTACAGTATCGCAGTAAGTATTGAGCCACCCCCCATTTCTTCAAATTTGCTTCCAGAGCACCAGACGTTTTAAATGCAGTTTTGAGGAATAGTCTTGCAGGACTTTTCAGTCCAGTACCTGTACCTCTCCAGTTTCAGAGAAATGCTTTTGTTTGTTGAGCCAGACAGTGATAATTAAGATAAAGAAGATAATGACGACTGCTGGGTGTGTCAAAGTCTTCAGAAAAATCTATCAGCTAATTTACTTATTGAACTACATAAATTGTACCTGAGAATACTGATGTTCTTTTAAAAAGCTAAGGTTTGTCAAATTGAATACTGAATTTATTTAGCTAATTACAGTTAAGTGATCTTCTTAGTACCTGTGTTTTTAAGGGGAAACAATTAGTTTATTTATTTCTAAAGCCATCTTTACATTGTTTCCTTACATGTGCTTAAGAGATTTGCACAGTACTGCATGCTTGTTTTATTATTATATAATTTTGCACAGAATGATTGATAAATTGTTGATATATTATTGAATGAATCGTTAATTGGTCCTAATGATAATTTTAACATGGACAGAATAGTACAGTGTTTTGACTGCATAGTATATACAGTATACAGTACACAGTGCATAGCAACATACTGTAGACAAAATATATTGCACTGTGTGTGTGTATATATATATATGTACTGTATATACTCAGCAAAAAAAGAAACGTCCTCTGACTTTCAACTGTTTTTACTTTCAGTAAACTTAATGT
>JAQQZT010000006.1:6135199-6179210 GCA_030068275.1 Clarias platycephalus
ATTGGTGGAGTTCTGCAGTAATGATTATCCTTCTGCTCTTCTGTTCTCTGATCTCCACAAGGGAACTCAAGATCTCATTTATAGTGAGCCTTAGGTTCTCGGTTACTTCTCTGACCATGGGTTCATGGTCCCCAATTACTCAGTGTGGTTGGGCCGCCAGATCTGAAAAAACTGTTGACCATTCCAAATCTTTTCCATTTGAGAATGATGAAGGCTATCTGCACTTTCGTGCTTGTATTGCTCCCTAAAGCTTCTTGTATCCTTCTTCAGATCTATATCTTGACACAATCTTGTCTTGTGGGTCTACAGATAATTTCCTGGATTTGGATTTGTTTGTGTGACGTTATATGGACAGGTGTGTGCATTTTTCTAATTATGTTCAAGGAAGTCAATTAGGCACAGGTGGACTCCAGTCAAGTAGTAGAAGCACCATTACTCAATTTCCAGTGTCATAATAAAGAGTGTGAATACTTGTGTGATTATAAATGGAGGGATGATATAATTCCGATGTAATTCTTGAATTTGTTTGTTTGTTTGTTTGTTTCCAGAAAGGAATCAGGTGTGCTTCTCGTAATGTGGAATTGATTATTGTGTAATAAATCAATAAGCCAGATTACCAGTAAGGCACAGCACTCATATTAACAAAATTTAATTTAAACAATCTAAAAATAAATTGACTATATTACAAATCTACAGAGTATACTAAGTATTTCGTAAACAAGTGAACAAACCAAAATAACAAAAAATAAAAACAGTCACATCATATTTTTTTCATGTGTTACTAAATTACGCACACACTTAAAATATAATGAGAATTAACTGATTAGATTATATGAACTAGCATATCTAATTATAAATATTAATCATATAAGGTACCTAATAAAATTTTAAGTTTCAACATTATTTAATATCAACAATGTAATGAATACAATGCTTTTCTGTCCATACAATATACTGTAAACACAATAAACAATTATTTTTTTATCCTCATAAGCTCGTCACTAAGGCACATGTTTAACGTGGAAGATGAAGAATGACACAAACAGGGCGAGTGATTTAGTCACGGTTTGGAAGAATGGACTTCAATGTAAATTGCTGTAGATACCTTATCTTCTATCTCAATCATTCATGAATTGAACATCAGAGAGGGAACGTAAAGCTGAGCTAAAGAATCTCCAACAAGACTCGCAGAGGATAATTGGTAGCAAGAACACACTAACCAAACCTCACTCACACGGAAATTGACTTCAGATGCTTCAAATGATAGCACAAAGCTGCTTTTTTTTTTGTTTTTTTTTTGGTTACTTTACCTAGACATCATGCTGACATATTGATCACATTCAGTGCACTTTTACATTTTTTAAGTGTTGCTAGAAAGGATTGGACATGTATGGACGTGGAAGGTAAGTTTCTATTAGTGCATGTAGTATGGCTGTAAGTATTTTCACTTTGGTTATCAGCAGATGTGAGGAGATGTCATGTGTATTATCTCAATGAGGAAGATAACTTCATGCTGTTAAAAAAATACTGACTAGGTCAAGGCCTTAGAGTCAACTGATGATGGTGATGATGATGATGATGATGACGATAATGATGATGAAGACTTGATGAAACCTTCCATCCATTAGTGGAAAAGAAAAAAAAAACAATAGACGCGTAGGAGAGTTTTATTTTTGCAGCTACTGATTTAATGCACGACTTGTTTCATTTCTGTCACATTCGTAAGGTTTCATATGACTCACCCTCATAATTTGTTATCATTTTGACAAATAAATGAGTCTCTGAGTCAAGTGCCCGCCCTCAGTCAATGCCAAAGTTTTACAAATGTCTATTTCTTTTTCTCTCTCTTTTTTTTTTTTTACACATTCATCCAACCAAAGCTCATGCCATGTTGAGGTCGATGTTATTTGTTTGAACAAGTCAAAAGTGGTAATGACAGCCAAGGGTATATATCCATGAACACTGCAACATTTCCATGGTTTTTGGTTCCAGAACAAATATGGGTTTTACAAATAGACTGTGTTTTATTCATGATGTAATTACTGCCAAGACTTGATTGCCAGAGTGTTTAAGTGTGTACACAATACAAAGTATATGTCTTGTAGACATGGCATAGACTAGGGTGTGTGTGTATGTGTGTGCATTTTATATATATATATTTTATATATTTCTATTGATTATTGAGAAGGGTATGAATACATTTTGGAAATGCCACTTTTTGTACGTTGTCTTATCGTCTCATTATCCATTGTTTTGGTGTTGCAATGTTTCAGTGTATCTTTATTTAAGGTCTAATTCATGAATTTATAAATGCAAAAACATAATCTTGGCTAACTAGCTTTCCAGCCTTTATTCACTATCAGCATAATGATACAGAATTAGTTTAAAGCAGGATCGTAGCTGTGGGTGAATTAGGGGCCATGTTGAGTCATGTGGCAACCAGCAGTAGTCCTTCTCTTATCACCACCGTGCTGTGTTTAATCATATAAAGGTATCATCTCTCTCTACCCATCTTTCACACAGCACCGTGTATAAAGTGTGGAAGAGGCGTGCTTCATCTAATGCCCACCAAACAACACACAAATGTAAAAAGCTATCATGATTTTTGTGCCAGCTGCTGATTCCCAATTCCATGCAACAATTCTTCAGGAAGTTGGCTTTGATGCTCGTCAAAGTGAGAAGCAGCATTGCTTCGTTCTGTCATTGTGCTCCGCGGGTCAGGGAGAGTTGAAAGCAGATAACATCCTGTATCTGCATGCACATTTCCCCGTCTCTTCTAGTAAAGAGACAATGTCATTCCGCAGGACCACTCAATTCACTGATGCCCGTTCTAAACGGCTATTCTGTCACAATCGGTTTCTCCAAGCTAAAGCCAATTTAGCCTTCTTCTCAATCGTTTCCTTTGTGCCCGCTACAGTTTGCTGGGGCTTAATAGGGCCTGGTCGCTTCCCTTTGATCGAGGCTTTTCCTTCAGCAGAACCCATAACACCCCCATTTGTTCCATACAAAAGCCCAACTTAGCCGACACAAAAGAGAGTTTGCACAGCATCTCATTTGCCTAAGTGATTGCATCCCCAGAAAAGAAGGCAGGAATCTTTGATCTTAGTCAGGTGTAAATGTGTCGGATTGAGTTGTCCTACAGGCCGCACTGGAATAGTGTGAGGACCGGGCCACGAAACAATGGCAGCTCTGATTCGAGCCATTACCCACACATTACTATCAGTGTGTTTGCTCATTTGCACAGTTGTTTAGGAGGCAAACAATATGTGTTATTAGGGAGGGGCAGGGAATTTGGGGGAAGGGCTCAAGACAGATGCCCCCAAGTCCGTAGGGTTTATCTACATCTGCCAACAAGGCCTGCAAGCAACCTCGAGGCCACTTCAAAAAGAGAGGGCCGTGCTTTCACAAGGCTGGCTGCTATCTAAAAACAAACAGCATTTAGCACATTGGTGCCTGTTGGTAATGACAAGCAGAAAAGGCTGCTCAGATTAGACTTGAAAGGGGCGAGCGACCTTTTCACCATACTTCCTCTTGCACGGAAGAGAACCATCAGTTCTGCGTTCCGAGAGAAGGGCCAACGTTTTAGCAAGGTCTCACATTAAATATGAATGGAGTAGGTCCGGAGTGGAGCTTGAGGACGGAAGGGGGAGCGGGAGAGGGGGGTGGGGGGGGGTTGGGGTGGAGGTTTTTTTTTCTCAACTGTGCTTGAAACAAATACCGTAAATAAGGTAAAAGGGAAGAAGGAGGGGCTGGTGTACATTACAGCACTTCAAAGGACCTCTATCAACCTCCCCCTTCCATCTAAAAACCCAAACCCTGCGCTTATGTTCAAGCTACTCACTAATGTGCAGAGTGAAACAGAGAGGCTGACTCAGAGCAACATCAGTCAGTTCAGCTAAGCACGCGTTAGCACCTTCTTCTCGAACTGAGGCTCGAAACAGATCCGCAGACAAGCGGCGGTGAACTTGCGCGACCCGATCAGACCATATCAGCGAACATCCTGTTTAACAGCAGTGAGAGACTCACACGCTCACACAGAGGCACCAACGAAATCATAAAAACAAATCAAAGGCAACACAGATGTCCTTTAATGCTGCTGTAACAAGTTGCTTTAAAGACTTTACACGCCTCTGATCTGGCTCATGTATCGAGTGAACACCGTACTGTATGTTGATGGATGATGATTCAGCTGTTTAAAAATCGCTTATGCGGTCGACAGCGGCAGGCCGCGGAGCTGTTTTGGTTCCCAGTCCTTTAAAATGACAGATGGTATCTATGACGACAACGCCATCCGTCACATTTGTTGTTGGTGGAAGACAATCTTTTTCACCTTTCCATCATACATTATCAGAGAGATTGTGGGTTTGTTGTTAAAACACCATGTTTCATTTCACGTGTCAGAAATGTGACATAAGGAAGATGGAGCGAGAAGATAATGATATGAGGAATCGGCTTGTGTTCCTGCTTTATGTTTGCGGTAACGTCCTTAAAAAAAAAAAAACAATTAGCCTTATTGTCCTGTATAGTTTTCTTTTAAATTTTCATGTTTTTTTCCATTAATGATCAAATGATCATCTTATGAATTATTTAAAGGAATTACTGCCTTAATTATATTTAATCAAATATCTCTTGGTTAACGTGCATGTAAATAACGAGCGTTTAACGAGGAAATGTAGCTTGCAGAATTTTGTGGCTGAGTGGGCAGAAAAATCCATCATGTAACGACTTTCAATTTGCGATTCCGATGCCTCTGTGACTCAAAAGGCGCCACTTTACAAATGACAGAATGATTGTATCTGAAGTATGCAGACTATTTTTGTGTAGTATAATGAGGACGAACGCAGGCGGTGAGAAAGCGGCACCTTTTAAGAATATCACCTATTCAGCAACTCGTTTCATGGCATTATTATAATAAACTAACACATATAATGGGCAGGCAGACCACGAAAAAAACAGCCCTATTATTATATTCATCACTCAGATGCAAGAATTTTAACTTTCGGTAAGGGCTAATGGCAGCCATCGTGGATGCGAGCAATTACAAATACCCCATGCTAGTATAGTGGTTTTCAAATTGGTAATGGTGGTGTGAGTGAATGCAGTGGTTTGCTATGGTTTAGAAAACACGTCTAGACACTTTTCTAATATAGGCTCGGCCCAAATCATATAAACACCATGTAAATGGAAACATTAACGTACCCAACACGGTTCTAGGACTCAGTCAAGTCCCTGTCTGAAAACTCGTATGAACTTCAGAGGTGAAATTTACACAAGTGCTTTGTTTATATATATTTATAATATACAAAATAAACAAAATATATATATATATTTTTTATTATTATAATAATTTTTTTTCATTTATTTTTGACTTTTTACATGTTAGGCATGTACAAAGGGTTCAAGTAAACCGGGACTTGATGAAGTGAAGTGATTAAACTGATTGACATTTACAGAAGACGTCAAACACAGTACGGTGATGAGACTCAGGAGCAACAGTAAATATTATAAAATTAAAATTTTATTTGACACAAACATATGAATTGAAATGCTTATACGACTGCTGATGACCTCAAGATTTAAAAGAAAGGTTCCAGTGTGAAAATAAGAGAAATGACATATTTCTCTTAAATTTTATACTTTTAAATTTACATAATGTACAAGCAATAAAAATTATTAAAATAAAATACTGGAATAAAATAGTAGAATAAAAAATAGAAATAAAAAATAAATAATAAAATGTAAAAAAATTTAATAAAATGAAATATAGAAGAGTTAATGTAATATTGCATTAAAATCTAATATTAAAAATGTTTTAAAGAAGACTGAAGATGCCGAAACATTCCGTGAGTGGACCTGATCCTTGAAAATCATCGTGTCCGGCTGTGGGAACTGTACACACATTCATTCACAAACACCACTTGCACATTACAGGAACCCAGCTGGGAGTTTTCTCCCACATCTGCCATACAGTCCTGACGATTCATGCACTAAACCCAACCTGAGCTGTGGATTGAACATGAGGCTGTGAGGCAGAGTTACGTGATGCTGCTCACAGAGTATTTCCATAATGATATGTGCAAGAATGTTTCATCACTTGTCTGATTGCGTGTAAGCAATGTCATCAGAAGCAAGTCTTGAGACAAAAGACTACATCTGTGGCGCTGGCTTCGACATACTCAGTGAAGACGGTACGGAGGTACAGACTCCTAGAGAGCCGTACTTATCACAGCAAAACAGCCCTCTTCAAACCGCCCTAATCTCCTCTTCAAGCACAGGTGTTTCTCATCCAAACGAACCTGTTGACAAATAACAAACTTCAAATAGAGGATCTTCTCAGTTAAAAGCGAATTATGTGGATTCCAGATGAAGTTCAGGATTCAAGGAGCAGCTTCAAGCACATTTAACAGTCTGGCCAGACTAATCTCAACTGTTAGATAATAGGCTTACCTGGGTGAATTAGCAGATGTAGTACATTAGTACCAGCAATTAAAGGAGCAATTAAATCCAAGCGCACTTTAAGTCTATGTCTGATGTTGTGGTCAAAGAGTTTACTCAGGATTTGTCTGATTTAACAATGATGAGTTAATAAGAATATTTAAA
The DNA here is from genome assembly GCA_030068275.1 of Clarias platycephalus. NCBI lineage: Eukaryota > Metazoa > Chordata > Actinopteri > Siluriformes > Clariidae > Clarias > Clarias platycephalus. The sequence goes on from JAQQZT010000006.1 coordinate 6,141,800, forward strand.
TAAACACTGTACATTTGTATGTTGTAGTATTATATTATAGACTTTTGCGAAAAATAAATAAATAAATAAATAAAAACCTGTTGTTTAATCAAAGTGCTGTTTATTTTTTCTGTATTATTTTATTACTTTAATCCAGTGTGTGTGTGTGTGTGTGTGTGTGTGTGTGTGTAGGATTGACAATCTCTACTATAATAAACATGATAAACTAGAATGGAGAAATGTTGGGAATGTTTTCCTAAGTAATTTAAGTAATTTATATTTTAGAGTAATTTAAAATAACTATTGCCACCATTTTCAGAACATGAATGATGGAAGCCATGTCCATAATGTTGGCAGGTTGGCAGATATGCATTTGAGGGAATTTGCAAATAATAATAATAATAATAATAATAATATATTTTCCAACTGTTTGAATGGAGTGTTTTTATGTGACTGGAGAAAATAATGGGAATAAGGGGGAAAATCCCTTCTCTCTCTCTTTAGCTAAATAACATACTGGAGTCATTTCTGTAATTTGGTGTATACAGTATTACACATAGGTAAAAATGTACAAAAACAATGTTCTCGAACATTTCCACTAGTTGCCCGGCTTAAACAGTATACATTTCATTTATTTATTCATTTATTTTTCTGAATGATTACCTACACTACCGGGTAGCATAGACAATTTCCCATAAAGTTCATAAACCATAAGGTGAGTGGTAGGACTTTCCCGGCTGACCGCTTCTCTTTTTAATGATAATTTTAACCTTTTTAACCTCATATTTGAACAAGTAATTGAATTCAAAATCATAGAGAAACTGTAAACCATAACAGTGTATGCAACATAGCTGACGGTCGATTACTGTAATATACGCATATATTAACTACTTACTACAGTGTGTTAAACATGTACAGTATGCCACAGAGAAGAATAAGATCTTGTGACACTTAGTACAGGACAGAGTTCGATTAGCAACACGGTTGACAGAACTTTAAATAAAAAACTATTATTATTAATAATAATAATAGTAATAATAATAATAATAATAATAATAATAATAATAATAAATGTATATATTTAAATGATTTAAAGTAGAAATTACATTTAATTATTGTTGTTTTTATTTATTATTTTATATATTTTTTGTATTTAGACTTAAAAAATAGTTGTCAATTTATTTTTTTTTATACCAAGAAACCCTCAAGCACAAGAACAGACAGGGCAAAAATTATAAAAATTTTTATATAAAAATATATATAATATTATATATAAAATAAACATACTCATCATCAGCGTACATGGAACGTACCCTGAATTATAGAATGATTCACTGTTAATTTTCTTTAACACATACTCAATCTTAAACATAAAACACCACTAAACCTGTCTAATGAAAGAAAGGGGTTTAAGCTTGTTTAAGACTGAATGCTGAGCCATGGCAGCAGGCTTCATCAGATCACAGAGCAGGCTGTTATGAGCTGAGTTTATAAAGAGCTTCAATCCCCTTAAGGTTTTCCATCACCAGTTCACCACACATTACTCATTCTTTGCAGAGCCAGTCCTAATCCTTCAGCACCATCATCACTTCATCAGCTGTCCTATACACGAGCCCCTGGGCCAGGACGACATGCGGCTCGAGGGCCGGTTAAAATCCGATCAAGACGTTGGAGTATTTTTTGAGTGGTAACAGAGCGCGATGACTGAAACCACAAGAAGAGAATAGATGTGCTACAGGGCGGCGAACACAGACTGCAGTGCTTCCAGCAGCGTGTGGTCTCGGGCGTGTGCAGAACGAACGCAGGACAAGGAGTTTCAAAACAGTGAAACAAAACCACTTTCTTTACTCAGTCATTTGTTGCGGCATTTAAACAGATGTTCGATCTACAGTCATAATAATAATAATAATAATAATAATAAAAACTCCAGGTACTTTTTAACTTGTTAAGCCAATTTCGAGTTTTTTTCATTACTTGTCAGCTTGCATGATTGACTGCTTCGTTTTGGCTGACAAAAACACGCGGCTAATTTCGAATTTCCAAACTGTCTGGCGCTATTTTCTTTAATGTACCTTATGTGAGAACTATAAATTATAACTACTCCACATTTTAGCATTTGCTGACTAAGCCACACACAACACACAAGCTCAGTGCCAGGTTTACCCACATTGCTTTGCATTGGCCTATGTTCTGCTCATGTCATTTTATTTGATGGCTAACTATTTACAAAAAAAAAAAAAAAAAGTCATGGAGAATGTGAGTTGGATAATTATCTGAAAATATGCCTATAATTAAGCCTTTCAGCAGCTTTCCAGCCTGCAGCCAAACATTACAAATATAAAGCTTTTAATGATCATTGAATGGAAATAAACATGTAGACATCCAGGCCCTATGAATAAGAAAAAGGCAGGCGTTTGTGCAGACACTGTAAAAAGCAATGAGGTAGAAAATGAAACACATTAGTCATATCAGTTTTAGGCAGAGTGCATGCTACTGTACATGACGCTTTTGAATCTTAGAATCGCTCCACCTTGCTTGCACTAAACAACTTGTGATAGGTGACTTATTAAACAAATGCTTTAATGCACAATAGAGTGCATGATCACTTACAGTTCAGATGCGGAAAAAAATCGTGCATCCTCTTTGATCATAAGTGATTACGGATAATCCCTAAATCGTCCTAATGGGAAAACAATCAAGTGACTTGGTGAATTTGTCGCTATTTTTCTATGGAGGCATAAAAACATATATGGAGAAAAGATGCATTGCGGAGAATTGGTCAGAGATGTCAGTTCTGCATAGAGTAGTAAAAGTTTATAGCACTTCTAGGTTTTTGCACCTCTAGGATCGAGGGTTCGATTTTCACCTCGGGGTCTGTATGCATGGAGTTTGCATGTTCCTCCTGTGCATGGTGGGTTTCCTCCACGTGCTCTGGTTCCCTCCCACAGTCCAAAGGCATGCAGAATAGATTAACTGGTGCTTCCAAATTGTCCACTGTGTGTGCGAGTGTGTGTGTGTGTGTGCGCGCTACTATGGATTGGCACCCTGTCCAGGATGTACCTCACCTTGTGTCCTAAGTCTCTTGAGATGGGCTCCAGGCCCCCTGCAACCCGGTAACACAGGATAAGCGGTATAGATGATAAGTGAGTGAGTATTATATTTCAGCCTCATGCTTTTAAAATAAAAATCTGCTGTTTTTATTTAATTGTTGTCAGGAAAGTTTGGACGAGTCCGTGGTTCAATCCTATATCAACTGAGAAGAAGTTGCTCTAAAAGTCTTTCCGCTATAATACACATCATTAGACAGAGTGTCATTTTATCATTTGGTCATGTTGGAAAATTGTGTCCTTAGTAGTCATTAATCACTCCTGGTTTCAAAATTATTGGCACCCTTACACATGCCAGCATTGCGAGTAGGTGTGTAATAGTTCACACATTTGAATTTATACCATCTGGTAGAGGATGCACAGAGTTCTGTCCACATTGTGATCCGAGTGCCGTGATTCTCTCTCTCTCTCTCTGATCTCTCTTTCTCTCTCTCACTGTCAGATATTTCTTCTAGAAGTATTATTGTTGTTGTGCTTTGCCCGCAGCCTGGCGATGCTAATTTCAATGGACGATAAACCGGATCTGCTGCGCATTTGAAACTTTTATTTCCTTTCAGGCAGAAATTATTGGCTGTTTCTAAGCTCTGTTCTTCCTCATAGTCACAGAAGGGTTAATACTGGGCTATTCAAACGTTCTCAAAAAATATTGCATCCTTGAGAATATTTCGTTACTGGACCGTGGACCGCTACATGAACCGTCACCATGGTAGTGAAACCTGGGGTGAGGTGGAATCCCATAATTAGACAGCGAGGTTAAAATTGTTGGCTTTATGCGTGTGGGAGAATAATGGCGCTGGTGAGCCGTCTCGCTGAAATTTCAGCTATGCCTAGTACAGTAGTGCAGGAATGCTGTAAAACCACAAAACATCTGATATCCCTGTTAGACTCTGCTTATAGCGGTTAAAGAGACAACTCACAACCCGGTGACTCACTCACTGTAGTCTGCTTTACTGCTGTGACAGATAACAAAGGAAGCATGCCTGATAGCTGAACCAATCTGTAATACTTAAAAGACTGCAACGGGATGATAATGGACGGTTCCAAAAGCTTGGTTCCCGACACGCTGACCACAACTTTAATGATAATTGATATCAGATGTCCTGCGCTGTCTTTCCAGAGATGGAAGATTAAGGAGGAAATCCAGAAATATCTGTGTCCTGTCCATTGAGCCCTCAGCCTAACTTCCGCGTCTGGGTATTTAGCTCATTTGTAGGCCTCTTGTGCCTTGAATGAGAAAGGCACCAAGATAAACGGAGGATTATGGTGTGTGGACCAGGCATTAATGAAATGTCAGAGGGATTAGCGGTGACGTAGAGTCCAGCGTTTAAGCGAGGTGTGGCCTCGCTTTAATCCTCCCTGAGTAGCAGTCTCGTTCTTCCTGGCTCCATTCCAGTGCTGCTTGATTACTTATGGCTTCAGGAAGAAGGATCTCTGATCTAGCAAGGTTCAGATCTAATCATTAAGTGAAATAATGCTGGAAGATACTGTATGTAGGGATCAGGAAGCTGCTACTGAGCTGAAATACAAATATCTCATTTGACTGAGCTACATAGAAAAGTGAAAAGGGCAGCAAAGATTCCACTCACGCCAAGCGTATCGGTCGGGCGGACAGGGTCAAGTTGAGCCTGACTGGGCTAAGAGGCAAGCCGGAGCCGGTCGGTGTTCAGGGGCAGACCTGCTGGCACCAGATCAGGGAGAGTCTACCAGTGGCGATGTTAGATGACAGAGCCTGTCATTAGAAGCACAGATACTAGATCAGAGCACGATTAATCACTGCCCAGCCCAGACACGCACCATCGACCTGGCTCTCTCTAGGTCCTTCTCTCGACCTGACGTCGCCCGTGATCAGGAAGTCTCCATGAACCCCATTACACTGTCTTCTAGCTTGTAATTTTCTATCTTCTTCTCTCAAACGCTGTCTCCTTCCAAACAAATAAAGGAACATTCCTGGAAATCAACCTGAATGCTTTGGATCAGAATGGTTTGGGGGCCAGGGGAGGATTGCTTACATGATTTTCCTTTCAAACGTCATGGAAAGTCTTGTTAAGTCATGCCGATCAACAATGAACCCTTTCCAAAAATGGACAAATAGAACAATATGCACTATGGTGACTTCTGGACACATGGTAATTTATAATCATTAGTCCCGGGGGCAAACATCCAAAACAAAACAGAACAGTTACGCAAGAAGTAAGTGACAGCATGCAGTCGAAATTCTTTCCCGTAAGACGCGTGAGTGTGCATGTGGACGGTAATGACAAGGTTCCGTGCTGCAGATATGCGAGCCGGGCTGTGGAGCAGCGGCGGGAGTCTCTTGTCAGCTGCGTCACGACTCCTCAGGTCATCCATGCAATTTCTGTTATTACAAGGCTATGAGGTGCATCCGCGGAGCTCTGCAGAATAAGCAAGTCCATTTGATTAGACAACAACAATGAGAAGCCGGTCTGGAACATAGTTCGAGAAAATAAAAAGGAGGCCTCGGGGCAACTTGAGGCCTGAATAATGAATGATACATCAAAGGCCGAGCCAAATTGCTGGTTCATTAGTGGAGACACCGGCTTTCAAAATTGCATGATTTCTTCGTGAAGACAAAAACAGAGATGGAGACAGACAGGGAGACAGACAGGGAGGCACAGGGAGGCACAGGGATGAGAACAAAGGAGCATCAGCAACCAAATATTTCTCCTGCCATCTGCACATTCGCAAATATTGCTATGACCTTAACAAAAAAAAAAAATATTAAAAGCTGATACAGTGTAAACAAAAGTAAATACTCTGAACTTAACTGGGTCCTTTTCAAATTCCTTGTACACTTATGTGTCTGTTTTCTTGCTAAATGCAAGGGAAATGCCTATTTGATCTACATCTCTCTCTCTCTCTCTCTCTCTCTCTCATCAACAGCCATAGGGCTTAAAGAATGACAAATGGCACTGTATAATCAACTGGACTCAAAACATATGACACCAAAGTCTCAAAAACAAGTGTGGAGTGAAATGCAAAGTAGTTAATAAAAACGATGGGTTTTGAAATCTGGACAGGGCCGCAGCGCCATAAAAATCCACTCTAGGCATTTACATTAATGCACTTGTCAGCAATCCTCTTGACTTTAAGGGCATGTCTCAGGTCTACTTGTCTGGGACAAAAACCAGAGAAGGACAGCAGAGGCTCTTTCTCCAGAGGCTTGTTCATCAACTGGATCAACAAGATGACAAGAAGAGGAAGGCAGTGGCCTCTCTTTCCACTCAGATCCTGAGCCCCTGAGTGCTCCCATGCACACAAGCCATCTATCACTCAAAGTTCAGGCCTTTGTAACCCCGGTTTGATGCCGAACAAGAGTGAAGACTTCCTTGATTAAATGGCGAGTGTGTAGGCCAGCCCTAGGCTTTCCTGATTAAAAATAATGACTTAGACAGGATAGATTGCTCACGGCCAATAGATCCTGAATTTCAGTGTTGCAATTTATCTTTACTTTTTTTAAAGATATATATTTTTTAACACAATTGAGCTTTATGTTTGAAAATGTACAAATTATGTTCGTTTATCAATGAAATATGTAGTGATGGATAATTATTAGATATGATGTAATTCAGTAAGATTGATATCCTGTTAGTGTAGTCATGATTAGATAGCAGTCTATGGTAGCGTGGGCAATTCAAGACCTGACTGGAAATGGAACAGTGGTTTTAAGGGAATGACCGATGTCACTGGTTCTTTCATTTGATAGAATGACTTACATTTGGTCAATGCATTGAGCAAAGACAAAAAAGTTTGTTTTCTAAGCTTAAAATTTACACAAAACAGCTTCACACAAAACCATAAAGTGACCTATAATGAAACCTGTACCCATAATAATTTTTTTTTTTACAATGGTAGAGGTACCATGGTAGTATGATGGTACATGTACCATGATATATATTACCTTGGTATTTTTAAAGTAGCATGGTGCTTATTTGCAGATGAAGTACATGTTCTACACTACGGTACATGATTTTACCATGGTATATACCGTACTACAAAAGTAAATCTTTTACAATACTGTCAAAAATATGATATACATGGTATGTCCTAACACATATAAGATGGTACAGTATGTACAGGGATACTAGACTTTGGTAGCCACTGGGGCACTCATTAAGTACCATGATATTCACCCAAGTACAGTACAGTGGTACATACAATAGTGGTGTACATACCCAGTGGAGTGCCCAAGTACCTACCGCGGTATTCACCAAAGATGTACAGATGTGCAAAAGTCATAAGCAAGTAAATGTTGTAGACCAAGGATGCCTTGAAATACATCAAATAAAGCCCAGTTAACAGTAAATAATCAATCAGTCAGCGGTGTGACAACGCTTTGAGGATCCTTTAGAATCTGTTACGATTTGTGCATTTTTATAAGCAAATTGACTATGAAGTTTTAATGAGCATCCTGCAGAACCACCTATATTTCTTTTGAGGACTTTGACTGTTGCACCTGCCTTTTTTTTTTGCATGCAAATACCAGCATGGTCTAAAAAGTGGTCAATTATGTAATGTGCTGCTTTCTTTTCTGGCATACAAATTTTTTTTTGTAACTTTTAATTTTCTGGCGGAACACTGATTCCAGTAATACAGTCATAAAATAATAATAATTAAAAAAAAGTTTACTACTAAAACACTGAAAGACATTTGCACAGCAGTGTACCATAGTACTACCACAGTACCCAGTGAAGTGCACTACATACTGTACCATGGTATTGAGCACTACCTTGGTACCTTAGTATGTGCCACAGTACACACCCTGATACACTTTAAAGTCCTATGGCACCTGCCATGGTACTGTCCGAAGTACCACACTAATACTATGGTATCTTATGTTATGTACTATTATTTAGCATAGTACATATAGTCAATACAATACAATAGTCACCCTGGGTTTATTAAAACACAAAGGCACAAATTTGAAAATTCAGTTCTGTGCAGGCCAAAGTCCAGCTCTGTGTCTTGACAAGACGTCTGTACATGAAGCATGGACACAGATAGCTCAGCAGTAAAGCAAACCTCAATTTACATGAGTTTTGGTGCCTCAAACCACAAACCCAAGGACCTGCTCCCAAAACTATGTTTAAAATGCCTGGTATTCAGTCTGCATCACAAGGCCCATAAAAAAAAAAAATACCAGCCATCCAATTATTGCTGCAAATGACAGTGTGTCCGGCATGGTGCGTCACTTTATGCAAACCATTGTTCTCTCTATCTACTGCCAAGGCATGGCTCCTGGTCCATGTACCACATATGTGAGTGAACACTTGATGCAGAATGGAGGATCAGCACACCAAACACAGCTGTGCTTACGGTAGGAGCCAGCAACGCAAACATCCGATCGCTTCCTCCACCAGTCACATCCAGTGTACATCTGTTAAGAACTTGTGATGGAAAGAAGGTCTCTCTAAACAAATAGGAGTTGTCTGAGACCGGGAGTATGACGGCATTGTGACTGTATCTTTTTGGTCAGGCCTGATGGCAGGGGGAAAAAAACGGGCTTTCGTTGACAAAATAAATGACAAAGCATATAATTAGGGATCCATTAGAAGACTTTTGAAGCTGTGGCTCAGTTCAAATTCCAAGTGGGATACATGAATAACAGGAGTTGTTTGTGCTACCATGGGGATTGCTATTTATACTCTTGCTTGTGATGTATCTAATGACAGAAGCAACGGAGAAATGAGAAAAAAAAAAAAAAAAAGCCACACCCACTTATTGGACCACAAAAAAGTGTGTTGTTTTGTATGTTTTTCTTAATGATCTAACTCCTTAAGCTCAGCTACAAGTCAAGACTAATCAATTCTTGCTGTTGTAATTATTACTTAATGACTTAATTAAAGGGAAAAAAAATAAATCCACAACCACTTCAATGGTTAGTGATATTTGCATCCGTCCGTCCATCCATCCATCTATCTATCCATTTTGTGCATTGCCTATACCGCTTACTCTGTGGTGGGGTGTAGGGTTGGCAACCTGACCCTGTAAGAACCTGCCCCTGAAACGACGGATATCCCTCCAGGGAGGGGAGTATTTGTTGCCCGATGACACGTGGAGGGGACTCTATCCTGTGTCGGGTCAAGAGGGGCTTGAAGCCTGTCCCAGAGCACTCAACTCATCGCCAGGCACATGTACACACACACACTTACACACCACAGTATTTGTATACTGTGGGCAATGTGGAAAAGCTAATCAGGCTACCTGAGTATCTGGAGGAATCCCACCAAGCATGGGAAGAACATGCACCTGGTCCTGGAGGAATCATCAAGAGTGATACTTGCATAATGAAAATTAGATCAAGAGACAGCAATTGTCTTATATGATGATATTTGACTACAAGTCGCATGACCTTTTGTAAACTGAACTGTTGCAGTTGTTCCTTACTCTTGTGTTGTACTTTTGACAGTTAATCTGCACCTGTCACTTAAGGCTGACCACCAGAAGGTAAAAGTAAGAGGAAAATTGGAAGGTAATAACACTTAAACACCCACCTCTGACACCACAAAGCCACACGTTAACCCCGCTGTGCTCCAGAGTCTCATCAAACACCCACCCATCTCAGCTGTCACAGAAAAAGTACAAAAAACTGAAATGGAGGAGCTCTGCATGGAAAAGAAGAAAAGAAGAAAAACAGCATTATTACAGCTAATAATGCTTCTTCTTTATAATTAACCCGAGAGAGGTCACAAATCAAAGAGGTTTTCATACTACTGGCGCCATGCTGTACTTTACCCAAGACGCGTGCATATGGTGTTTTTTTTTTTGTTGCTTTTTTTTCCTCCCCGTTTTGATCATTTATTATTAGTTCTTTTAGCTGGATCATTGACCATTCCCGTATGGCTGGTTGATGCGGTGTTGTTTAGCGCAGATGAAGCAAAACCTCACAAAACAACAGACTGCCCTGAGTTCCAGGTGCTTCATTTGTCCAGTCTATATAGCTTTATGACTGTATCCTACAGTTACTCTTCAGCCAAGTTAAGATCTAAAGATCACAGAGGGTTTTCAGCATTTTCAAAGAGGGCAGGGCAGAAGAACATCTTGCTGGTTTAATATGTACTAGAGCAGCTATGGTTCTTTTAGGACTATAGTGTAGCTCTATTGGCATGACAAAGAGATCAAAGTAAGGCTAATGATAGCCACAATTGTTTTGGCCATCGTGGATGCAGTGATTGATGGGAGTCAGTGCGACTCGAGTTGCCTGAACAGATTGGTCAGTAACATATCATGTATTCCACAGCATGAGGTCTTCTTCAAGGACTACCAGGGCCAGTGTTGCTTCCTGCTCTCAAATCATCAGATCTTTAGCTTTCAGTGAATTAAACAGTACAAGTACCTCATTTCCCCTCACTCATCAGTCAGCATCGCCAATATACTAATCACCATCCTGATAATCTGGTAGTCATCGTCTGCACCTGTTTCTCACTGCTTCATACCTTATGATTTATAGGTCAATGTGCGGATTACAATCAAAAAACATTCCCCTGAATCTGGTCAGGTACAGGGACTGGACTGAAAATGAGCACCAACAACTTGCCAAAAATGAGAGCCAAAAAGTCTTTCAGGTCGGCTGGAGAGCTATTCCTCAAGAACACATGAAGATACAAGAAAGTTTGTCTATTTTGATTTTAAATATGAATAAATGAGGGATGGATTAATGCTTTTGCACATTGCTGTTATACAACTCTGAATTATAACTCTGTTATAAATGAGGCGCCCTTGAAAAGGGAAATACTCCATGACCGATGATATGAGGAAGATACCTCAAGAGGATCCAGATGCTACATATTATTAAGTCAAATAATACTCAGTGTGTTCAATATAAGCAAGAGATGAGCACAGGACAGACGTCACGATTACAGCAGCAGTTCTGTTATAACACTCTTATGCAATATACACTATATGGGAAAAAAGTATTTGGACAAACCTTCAATGCCATTGTATTCAAATACATATACTTCCGTATGGAGTTGGTCCCCCTTTTGCAGCTAAAACAGCTTCTATACTTCTTGGAAGGCGCTCCACAAGATTTTGGAGTGTTTCTATGGGAATCCGCGCCCGTTCATTCTGTAGAGTATTTATGAGGTCAGGCACTGATGTTGGATGAGAATCCTGGCACACAATCTCCATTCCAGTTCATCCCAAAGGTGCTCGATGTGGTTGGGCCAGTCAGGTTTTTCCACACTCATCCAGCCATGTCTTTATAGTCCTTGCTTTGTGCTCTGGGCCTCAGTCATGTTGGAATAGATAAGGGTCTTCCCCAAACTGCTGCCACAAAGATGGAAGCGTAGTATTGTCCAAGAGGTCTTGGGAAGCCTTCGCTGGAGATAAGCGGCCTGATTGAAACACCTGAATTAACAGGTTTGGATAAATACTTTTGTCCGCACAGTGTACATATATATCATATGAATTACACAAAATCTCCTTTCTGAGCAAAGCCTCAAAAGCTGCACACCACGACATACAAATGCACAAGACCTGGGGTGCAAACCCTAGCAACAGAGACGTTGTCACCATTTAGCCAATGTCACGGCAAAAGCCCCGTGGCGCCAAGCTCATTAGGGTTACGGTAAGGAAAATAAAAGGGGTAATTCTACAGAACTGTGCAGTAGAGCTGCGCAAGGGTTCTGCGGAATGACCAATTTAGCTGGTATTTACAGTAGCTGGTGTTGTGTAGTTAAGGTTTGCCACAATATATTGGCAACCACAGAGACCTGAGCACCACTACCCAAACCAAACCCAAACTTCTCAAAAGCTCAGAATGATTCAATTATTGCATTTGATAGGGCTAACTTATAAACCCAGGGCTTTACGGAGTTTTAAAAAATGACTTCAAGGTGTTTAAAATGCTGTGACATGTATGAGCTGAAAGGTATAATTTCGCAGCCTGGCAGGAGACGTATTGCCTCGTCTATTTCGGGTTATAAAGAGAAGATTGAGCGGCTCATAACAAACACGCTTTAAAACAAATTCAGAAAAGACTTTTCCTTGGCTGCTGAGATCGAGGCACTGTGGTTTTCTGGTGAATACGCTCTAATGAGAGCAGACAATCAAATTCCCATTTTAAAAACCTCCAAATGCTGAACGTAGACTCCACCGTCCAGCGAGCATGCCATTCCTCATCACATTTCGCTTTAACAAGAGGCCTGCTGATGCTACACCGTGTGTTAATGTTCCCAGGGACAACAGCCAAAATGTGCTTTTTCTTTTCTTTTCTTTTTTTTGAGCAGCAAGGAAGAGCTGCTTGATTTACTCCAGAGAACGAGTGGATTTAAATTTCCAGAGTGTATGCAGAAGCGATGACACCGCCACAAAGCACAAGGAGGCCTAATTGTATTTCTGGCACGCTTCCTTGTATTTTTTCTTTTTTTCATTTCACTATATTTGAGGAAAATTACTAAATGTCACAAATAATGTAGTAAAAAAAGAGCACTTCCTTTAAAAGGAAAAAGACATCAGCTTACAACTGCAGGCGTTCCAAACTACTGTTTATCGTGTACCTGATATCCAGGAAGCTTTGACATGCATGCTGGTATAGAAAGCGCGCGTCACAACAAACTAAGCCGCGCACCGGATATTTCTGTATTATTGTGACATGCCATATTACTGGTTCTGCTGGCATGATGGCAGGGGCCTGACTTAAGAACGGCCGCTCTGGAGCCCCCGCCTGCCTCGTGCAACCCCTCATTACGCGAGCCAGACTGCCAAGCTTATATTTTTCTATATGCCCAGCCTTTCAGCGGTAATAAAGCGCTTGGGCGAGATGCCATCAACTTTTATTTACTGTGCACGAGTACGAGTGCGCGGTGTGTACTTGTGAGCATTCGGCCTTATGTCTGTGGAGTTGTTTTGAAAAGAGGAAATTACACAGCGCATAGAAGAGTCGGTGTATAATTAAAAGAAAAGGCTCTAAATATACAATGCAACCAAATCGGTGATAGATTTTTTTTCCGAATTCATATTTTAGACTTTCTGCTGCGCTGTGTGTTTTGATGGTACTTATACAACTGCATCACTTTATTGACTTTTTAAATTAATTCGGAAGACTCCTTATTATTTAAAGTGATGTCAAATGTAGAAAACATGTGTTCCAGGCATTGACATGAACAAAATCTATTGCTTGTGGATGTTTGAGATTTTGAAAAGCTTTTCTATAAACCAGCGGCTTTAAATGAGTTTTAGACAAAACCACAAACCTATTATTCACCTGAAGCCAGCACAGCTGCTCTGCATGTATTTGGATGTCCGCCAGAGTTATTCAGGTAAGTGTGTGTGCTTGTGTGTGTGTGCTTAGATCTTGGTCGGGAAATGCTACAAAGAATAGGAGCATCAAAAAGTATTGATGGGATGTTTTTATTATAATAATAATAATAATAATAATAATAATAATAATTTATCATAAGATCATTAAGGTTAAGGTGAAATTTATGTGTATAAAATGTATCATATTATAATATCATAATAATAATAATTATATATTATAATATTTATTATGCCTGTCAAAGGTCCCCACAAGCACATTAAAACAAGAGAGAGAGAGTGTGTGTGTGTGTGTGTGTGTGTGTGTGTGTGTGTGTGTGTGTGTGTGTGTACACATGCCAACACACCCAGGCCCTCGCACTGTATAATAGCTCCAGGATGTGCACTGGGACACTTTGAATAGCTTCTCTATGATCTAAGGGCTAATTATAGAATTTTAAATAACGTGATGCTCCTACACCTGTAATCGCAGAATCGGGCACCTTGTAATCATCGACTTAATTGTTTACTTTGGACGTGTTTGCTGTGAAATAGTTCACTTGTAACGTGAGCTGAAGATCAAATGTTTATTAATGGTATTATGGTAACCATGTCATCTCTCAAGGTGTAATTACGTCTTCGAGCTCAGAGTCACTCGTCTCATCAGGGTGATGTGTCAGTCGTTTCCTGACTTTTAAAGAGGATGTAAAATGGAAACTCCTGATTTTTTTTTTTTTTAAATAATGAATTTCATTTTTCTTTAATTACACTTTTGGGTATTTTTCTGAAATGTAATAGACAAGAATTACAGAAGACTAATACAAAATAAAAAAAACTGTCAAACAAAAAAGAAAACAAGAACAAAAGAAAGAGGCACCACCTTGTGGCAAGAATATGCATTGCACGCAAACAGCATTTCTTTTAGCATTTATTAAAAAAAAGAAAGAAAAAAAGCAATTTAACTGTAAACATAAATTTTATGTTTAATTATTTATATATGAACATCATTCCAGACAAATCTCTGAAACAACTTGATTTATTTACTTAAATTTTTTTTTAATCATCTAACAGAGTCATGTCTGCTGATACACACTTTGTAGACCCTTCATTCTATTATAGTGAAGTGGTTTTAAACCTGTTGTTATACTATGTTTCGTGGAGGACGATATCCACCCAGACACCAGTCTGTTACTCATAAGAAGAATATGAATATATACTGCTGAAAAAAATGAAGGCGACACTCAGTCCCAGTTTCACTTAAACGTCCCTCATATACTGTATTTAATTTATTCGTGCAGTATACGTACAGTATATATTTATACCACAAATCTGTCTAATTTATTACGGTTCACAAGATAACAAATTTGTACTAAACTTCCTGCCCTTATTCCAACCTGTCGCTACCTACCTGTGCCTTTGGTGTTCAGGTTTTTCTTGCTGTTAAATTAACCCTAAGGAAGAAAAACTAAAACTCACAGACTCTTGATCAGGAATGTTTATTTATGTGGCTGTTCTCTCTGACCTCAGGGAAAGAAAATGCCCTGCTTTCACTTGAGTCACAGCAAACAAGTGAGGGAAGTGTGCAGAATATTATTGATTGAATAAAAGTATTTCCAGGTTTATATACGATCCAATTCTATAGTATTAAAGAAGCAGTTTGTAAATTTAAGTGCCCTCTGCTGGCTGTAATTGTAACTGCAATAATTATTTTTTTTAAATGAAAAAATAAATCATTGCCTTCATCCAAACTAACTTCAAATTTTTTGGCCAAACTACAGATGACTAAACGAGGTCAGAAAAATCCAGACAAAGCATGAAAAAAAAAAAACACAGTAAAAATCCATATAATATAAAAGCACTTAACAATGACAAACTGCTCCTTTAACTTATGTGCATTAGTGCGTTGAGGAATTAACCCAGTTTTAAACCCATTTCATTGAACAAACAAACAAACAAAAACAGAAATATACTGTAAACTTCTACCCAGGGCTGTCTCAAAGGGTGGGCAGAAGAGGCACCTAGACATGTGCTCAAAATGTGACCTGAATGTAATGCATAAAATATCTGGGTAAATATTTTAGTCTTTGAATACCAAGCACTGGGTGATCTCTAAAAATCTCATTTATCCCAAACAGGTAATCCTGGAGCCTATCCCAAGGGTCTTGCGGCACTAGGCAGGGTACACTCTAGACAGGGTGCCAATCCATCGTAGAGCACAAGCGCACACACACACTCACACCGAGCATGGAGAGAACATGCAGACTCCATGCACACAGACCCGAAGGTGCGACGCAAACCCTCAATCTTGAAGTGCTGACCAATACTCACATCAGGCATGTCAGTAATCATCTGACTGCACTGTTGTCTGTAAAGTACATCATGCCAGGCATTAAGTCACATGGGTTAGTTTTTTTCTGATGGCCAATAGTGTGCAGTAGGTAAAAATTCATTCATTCATTCATTCATTCATTCATTCATTTTCTATACCGCTTTATCCTATATTCATGGTCGCGGGGGACCTGGAGCCTATCCCAGGAGACTTCGGGCACGAGGCAGGGTACACCCTGAACAGGGTGCCTAGGTAAAAATTATTAAATCTTTAATTTCAGCTAAAATCTGTTGATAAATTGATTGGATGATTCTGATTCTGATTAGGCTCAAATCATAAAGATTTTATCCTAAACATTGTTGCAAAGCACTTTAATGAACTCTATCCACAGGGTTACTCCAGTTCTGATAAAAAAAATTAAAAAAAAAGATTTTTTTTTTCCTGCTGCAAATGTTCCCTTTTTCTAAATCCTGACTTATTTATTCTAAAAATAGGACTTCACCCTTTTATATTTAATTTTTTCTCATAAACAAACTCGCACCGATACTGTAATAAACTTGGTATCAAGCTGAAGCTTATTGAACCAGGAATCTGAAAAATCACTCACAATGAGACGTAATATCTGATTTGATGTGACGAGCCACATTTGCCTCCTGTCATTTAATTATAATGGGGATCTGGGTGAGCTCAGTGTTTAAGCTGTTGGACTATAGTTAAGAACGTCCCAGGTTCAAACCCCAGCACCACCAAGTTACCACTGTTGGTCCCTTGAGCAAGGCCCTTAACCCTCAACTGCTCAGATGTAAAAAAAAAAATGTAAAGTGATAAAATGTAAGTCGCTCTGGATAAGTTCAAATTAAATGTAAATAATGGCCTTTTTAGGGCTTTAAGTCTATTACTCAAAAATAATAGTAACATATTAGAGGAATATCCTGTTTTTCATGTATAGAGTCATTAAACCTAGTTATACTGTACACACACATCTTTACTCTCATCCTCGATTTTAAAATGTGAAATAAAATAAAAAACTGTTTAATAATAATAAAAATGGACTGTAATTACTGCTTGCAGTTCTGCACCCAAATAGCTCATTTGCAAAACTAATATCAGACTACCAAATTTCATTAAGCCTGCGTGACAGAGCGACACATTTGCCACATGCCAGCCATTTACGCCGATCCTGTCTCTAAATCTGATCGCAAGGTCCAGCTCAGCAGTTGGCTTTTGAAGCGTGCCGGACTTAATTAGTGGTGCTGAAATTTGTGTGCTGGTTTAGTTAATTTTTTATGCGCACACACACACAAATACAGAGACACACAATTCCCTCAGCCTGGGTTGCGCAACACATCGCCCTAGGCCCATGGTCACCACTTGAGACAACCCCGCTTCTGTTGTGGAACCATAAAGATCCAAAATAAACATTTAATTCAACAGTCTTTTACAACCTGATAGAATCTTTCCAGTGAACAAGTGAAGACCAGAATCATGAGTGTGTACTGTAGGCTGTTCATGAATTGGATACTCATGAAGCAAGCTCGCTGGTGATTTTTTTTCAGAAAGCAAAAACAAACAAAAAAAAAACAGCGAAGACACCAAATACGGAATAAAAGTGCAATATCGTTGTAAAGCTGCAAATTCTGTGTATTTCTTTTCCTTCCTTTATTTAAGACAATACAAATGACCGTGTAAGGGGTTATATTACAAGGCATGTCACAGTTTCGTCATTGGTATGTGCAGGTTATTCCAAGGCCCCATCCACAGTTCTTCCTCGTCGGACTGTGTGCGATCGCTGTGCGAGCCTAACATTTCCCTCACCTCCGCATTGTCTACGGTGGACTCTTGCTCGTCCGCATTTTGTGTTATTTCAGATCTGGCAGTCGCCACATTAAATTTGCAAGCTATGCTTTCTGGTCCTATAGAACTGGAGGCCAGGGACCCACTGGAGGGCCTGGAGTTAATGTTCTGTTCGCCCGAGGCGGCACCCAAGGCACCTGGGCTGTTCAGAGGAACGCGCTCCTCTTGAGTCACAGCCAATTTGTCCAGTTTTTTGAAGTGCTTTCCGAGTCGGACAGGTGAGCTGAATTTGATATTAGTGGTGTGGGTGGCGCGGCGTGTTCGGATGATGGAACCATTTTGAGCCAAGTAGACGCTGCCGTTGATGTTACTGTGGCTGTTTACGTTGGACAGCCGGTTTCGGTGGGACTCTGGGGCACTATCGTCTCCTGTCGAACTGGTCTCGTATTCCCGATCCACCACCAACTTGATTCTCTTCTTTCTACCCAACTGTCAGGGGAAGAGCACATGATCAGTTTACTGGAACACCTGCATAACCATGGATACAGAGTATTAGCACAATTCATATCACCCAATATCAATTAGTATCAATCTCAAATGATTTTTTTTTCAAAGCTTTGATATCAGAAAATCTGAAAATTTTGTTCAGCAGGTTAGTGAGTTGAATTTGATGAATAATCAAGCGTTTTTTTTTTTAAGAGATAGATTACACCAGGTTCACATTCCTGCTTAATGAACAAAACCTTTATTAGGCACAGCATACAGTGAGATGGAAATGAAAGAAAACTGCTGAAAAGACAATGTACAGTTTAGGAAAGTTAGAAATGCAGAGCGTACTGTAGGCTCAGGGTGAAATGCACATCATTTCACTAAGGATGCACTAAAACACCACGCAAGTCAGAACAACAAGCAGACTTCCACGCTTACTGAGGAGCCACCAAGCCAGTTTAGTCAGCTGAAACACCATCATCGGCGTCTGAATCCTCCGTGGCGTCTTCCGGATGTCCAGCTCCACTGGTAGACCACTTGTTGCCAAGACTACTTCTTGTCATTTCATCTTCCTCAGCTATGGGTGGGAGATCCGTGGTGCCTCCTGATGAGCTGCCCTTGCGTTGACTTTTACTGGTTTTAGAAAAATCCTTTTCTTGTCCTATTAAAGGTTTGGGCTCCTTGCTCCTCGTTTCACTCTCTTCGTTCTTGTTTTTACGTTCATGCATGGTTTCTTCAGATGTTCGATAAGGGTTTTGTGTAAAGTTGAAGCCTACTTTGGAACTGATCTCCGCTACGCTGGATGCAAATCGAGGTTTGGGAAATCGCTTTGTGTTCATCGTCTGCAAAACAGACCTCACGAACTTCTGCGTGCCAGCAGCTTTGAGGTGTGAATCTGACGAATCATGACTCTCTACTTCTTTTTCGCTATGGGAAGCGTTTTGATCCTTTGTGTCCTCATCAGTGTCTGACTCGTTTCCGGATCCACTCGCGGTATCGATCTCCGAGTCTTGCTCTGTATGTGTCTTGGAGTCGTCCTCAGAATCATCTCGCTCGAGCTCCGTGCTGCTCTCACTGCTTGACTCCTCAGAAATGTCCCGCTCTTTGTCGGAATCGAAGCTAGTCATATATGCCACATTTTGTCGGTTTGAATAAAGGTATCGGGAGGATACCACACATCTGTCTAAATATGGGTTGACAAAAACACCTTCGTTTACACTCTCTAGTTTGCTCGTAAATTGTTGACTGTTGTTAACCATGCCATATTGAATCCCTCTCTCAGAATCGCTGCTTTCCTGGGAAACCGACATCTTCCCATCACTTGAGCTATCTGTGTTTTTGCTCGGACATTTGTTATGCGTGCGAAGCTGACGAGAGAATTGTTTTTCCCCTGAGGTTTTCCCTTCTTTGGCCTGGAAGAAGATGCCGTCAATGACTGTACCACTCTCCGAGCTATCAGAGCCTCGAGTCGGTTTCGCGAGCTCTACACTTTGTGCCTGCTCCATCATCGGGAATATTCGAGCCTTCCTCCATGGTGGACGGAAAGGCAGTGGTGGTCCAGAGGCCTTGCCTGCAGCAAGCAGTTTGTTGAGTTTCATCAGATTGAGACTGATCACAGGATTTGAGTTGCGGAAAATCCCAGCATCCCCGGCTGGATCAGAACCGGTCTGCTCCGGTCTGGGAACCTGATCTCTTAGAGACCATTTAGGTGGTCTTTGAAGAGTCTGACTCTGGGGCAGGCTCAGCTTTTTAGCCTGTCTGGAAATCTGGTACAGTCCAAACATCTATTATTTTGAATGCAAAGGATTGTCTGTATAAATATACATATTTGTCATTTATAATAGATATTGTAGGTGGAGAAAGAAAATCTGTTACCTCTCCTTCTGATTCATGAGGACTGTAATAATAGCTGCCATCATCCTCGACGATCACCTCGCCGTACTCATCATATGTACCGGCTTGAGAGATCAGCTTCCTGCGGCTGCCGTACTGAGGCAAGTCATATCTGGAAGATATACAGCATACACACATACTATAACATACTGTTGCATCTTTCTTCCCTTGTGTGGACATTCGGTTTGCGCACAAACACAAAGTGACAGCCATACTGTACACGTGGGGATGCGCCAAATAATAATTACAATACCTTCGATCCTCCAGCACCGCTAGACGCTCCAGTCTGTGACATTTGCATTGCTAATATGTCGACGTGGCCCAATAACAAGTAAACAGCTAAAGGCTAAGTACGACCCATGTCAACAAAAAGTAATTGGTTATAACGGTTAGTTCTGATATTCCTTTTAGGTATAAAACCTTTGTGTATTTGATCTTTATGGTCATGTTTAGCGCAAACACACACTCAAAACTGGCACTTCCCCACTCGCTTACTGAACAAGAGCACAACAGGCTCTGATTAGGTGCTTTGAGTCGTCCTGGCTGACTAAAATCTAATTTATTGGATGGAACACAGTACTGCGTGTACCTGCGCATTCAAGCCCAGGGGCAGTATAAATTCACTTTTTTAGAGAACTGTCTTTTCAGGGGTAATGCGAAGGACACTATGAATGTATTCCTTCATTGTTCAGTTACACATGAATTTCCCGGAAAAAAAAAAAAAAAGGCACAAAAGAATAATATACAACCAAATGATAAAAGGTTTCATTTAAAAAACAAAGAACGGAAGAGATGTGAAATTTAACATCTGCCTTCATTGTCTTTAGAGAGTTTGACTTTAGGAAGATGCTTTTAAAAAAAATTCAAAGCATTCGATTTGATCTTTGTCTCCTCTTGCCCTTCTTCAGAGAGAGAGAGCGAGAAACGCCATATGAACGAAGTCTCATTGTACATGGCTCGGTGAATAATTAGCTTGGCTATTGTAGTAGACGAAGATGCCAGCGGCGGTCCGTCGCGTCTGAGATAAGCAGACGGGATTTTTTAATTCCTGGGTAAACTGGAGCATTCTTATCGATACTACTACAGCTCATGTATTCCAAGTAGTTGTCCCGCAGCACTTCAGTCTGAGCCACTGCTGTCGAGATGATGGTCGCGTGGGGCATGAGACGTTGAAAGGGATGTAAATGAGCGTGCATATACAGTAGACATCCTTGTATGTGAGAGCAAGATGAAGACGCACTCACCCGTGGTCATAATTATAGTAATCCTGCGTATAATAGTCCTGCCCTGGGTCAATGCCCGATTCCATAGATAGTTCCTGCGGCCAGAGGAAAAGCCATTAATCAACATGTGCACAAGGAGGGAAGGCAGGAGAATTAAATGCAGCGTTCATTTAAATGTGCATGCATGAGTTTAAAACCATTTTTCTTAAAAAAAAAAAAAGGACTAGCATTCTGGCTATGATTTGTGCATGTGTCAAACACTCTCACCTGTACACCTGCTCATTTATGCTATTCTCCAATAATCACGAGGCAGCAGCGCATTGCATAAAATCATGCGGATACAGGTCAAGAGCTTCAGTACAAATGGAAAATTGGGATCTCGGTGACTCTAATCGTCATGGTTTTTCATTGCTGAAAGAGTTTAAATACGAGGCATGTTCAAGTCAGACTGGAACTGGAACTTCATTTCGAAAATGAAGCCGTAAAACTTGCGAAAGAGATTGCTCATGAACACCACATGCACATCACAGAAACTCAACTGGGAGCTATTGCCAGATTCCCTGTACAGTCCTAACCTTGCTCCAAGCAATTTATACATGTTTGGGCCAATTAAGGAGTTCCTGGGGGGCTAGAGTTTCAGATGGGAAGCAGGTGAACAATCATGGCTCTGGCATACTGAGAAAATGTTCTACCTTAATGGTATCCAAGCCCTAGTGAAATGCTGGGATAAGTGCATTAGTGTAGCAGGGGATCTGTTATTCTGCTGCTGACACACATCACTTTATTCCATACCTCATGTTCCACTCATCCTGCTGCTGTTATACCTACATGCATTGTCCATATCTTACTATATTGCACATTTGGCACACCATGTTTAATTTATAAATGATATATTTTTATTCTATTTTAATAAACTTTTTATTGTAACTGGTAAATTGTACATGGTAGATTTGGGCATTTATCCCAAATTTGTAACTTTTTGTAAATTAACTTTTTTTCTTAGTGCAATTATTCCTATTGCAATAAAATAGTTATGTCTTTCTATTCTATTCTATTCTATTCTATTCTATTCTATCCTTCATTTCTTTTTAACGTCATGAACAGCTGTATAAGCCCTTTTTATTGCATATAATGTGTATAGTCGTGTATGCGACAAATAACATTTAAATTTGAAAGTCCACTAAAAAAATTTGTTGCTTTAATGGGAGTTTCACACATAAAAGTTACTCAGGTCAGTGGTGTAGGAGAAGAAAGGCAAGGGGCAATAGGCACTTCTGTAGGTGAATGAGCAAGTTTCACGCAGAATGACCTGACGGGAAGGTTATGATACTCTAATACCTACTCTTTACAACAATGTTGAGCAGAAAAGCATCTTAGAATTGACATGTCAAATCTTGTATTTTAAATGAACATTATGTAAATCTCTTGACCTTCCCGATCTGCCTGTATGTATGCATCATGCTGCTGCCACACGACTGACTGTTTCGATAACTGTATACAGTATATATATATGCAGATTTATAGTGGACGAGAGTAAAAATAACTTCAAATATTGTAACATTATTCACATTTCTGCACGTAAGAAGCATGTACCTCAGGCCTCAAGAGAGACGGCCGAAGCAACTGCTGTTGCTACAGATAGGGAAATCACAGCAGAAGAAAGTATAAGAAAGAAGAAAGGAGAAATATTACACTTCAGAAGCATGAAGGAAATGACAAAGAAAAGGTCACGAACAGCTCTGGAAAGCAAAGAGCAGTCAAAGGTTGCATTAAATGAGATGTCTGTGTATACTAAGGCATACTGATGGAGAATTTGTACTGGCTTGAAGTTTCTGAACGAAAGCTATGATTTTATTTTATTTTATTTTTTACTTGTCAATACGAACAAATACAATTGTCTGCAATATTCAATAAAAAATAAAAAAATCAACAAAGTCTGATTCTGCCATCGTGAATATCTGCTTATAAAATCTTTTCATCATGCCACGTCTACTGATAAAAAAAACAACACAAGGTCAATAAAACAGAAAAATATAATTTAAGTCAAAAATAGAAGTACATACCTCTTGATGTCCGTACCCTCTCCTACGGAGAGATAACAGTATATCAGTCAGATTATCAGACGTATTCATTGTTTTTGTGCAGATTTAAATTCATGAGTCAACTCGCAATTGTTAGGAAATAATCTTTCCTTATGCGCTATAAATGAATATTTGATTTTTTGCTCTCCTCTTTTCATGAATTTCTCGGTGTTTGTCTTGCTTATACAAATTTAAAGAGAAGAAAATGAAAAAATGTGAAATGCAGGATGAGGATGCAGGAGATGGGGAAACAATTTTAAAGTGTATAATAACTAAAGAGAATTAGCGTGAAGTCAGACTTGTGTAGAAATACTTTATCCAGCTACGTTAAAAGATTTCAAAACATCTATGCACAACATGTGGTTTGAGGCTAGCCATGCTTCAAGCCCTTTTCTGGTCGAGGACAGTGCCAGATTAGGAGTTTCAGACTCATTTCTGGCTCCAGGGTGTATACAGCTAGGACTGTTAGCCATACATGGACATCCTTCTAAAAACTACAAGAATAACATACCTGCTTCAGAGAAATATAAAACACTGCGTCTCAGCAAGAACACACTGTACCACTTAGTGTCTGTGTAGGAGATCAACACAGTATCAGGTTTTAAGTAGACTCCGTGATCTCGCCAAGAAACCGATCTGAAATAGTTCAAAGGCAACGTACATGGACATACATCGGGAGAAGAAACGGAATCCAGACAAACCTCTTTACAAATGGTTGCCAAATTACAATTCTATTTGTGAAGCTGATCAGAGGGAACAAATTAGCGCTGTTGTTCTCTGAAGAGTAATGATAAACTCGAATTAAGGTTTACAACTAAACAATAATCAGTGACTTTCAGAGAAACTTTCAGAGAAAGTCACGTCCAAAATGCTCATATCTGGAGTCCTTTTTGTGTCTGGCCCACATACAATGATCAGCCATAATATTGAAAACATTACCATTAAAAGCACCTACAATAGATTTAAGGTTTCCTTTTTGCCACCGGCGTGGCTCTGGTCCCTAGGGACATGGCTCTGCAGGGCCTCTGGGGTTATCCTGTAGTGTCTGGCACCAGGAGTTGCTTTGAGTGCTGTGGGTTGTAGGTTGGGGCCTCCGTGAATTGACTTGATTGTCAAGCGCATCCCATGGGTGCTCGATTGGATTGGGATCTGGAGAGTTTGGAGGCCAGGTAGGGAGCCTTGAGACATTTTCCTGCTGGGTCCTGTACAGTACGTGGTGGATTTTGCTGTACTGGGTGTTCTGGTGCCTTCCTGTCATGGCCAGCATTGACTTTTTTTGCACTGCATTCTATGGAATATGGGCAGCTGTGATCCTGTGAACCAGTTTACCAGTGTATATTTGGTGATCAATGTTGGTGATTCACCTGGCCATGGTGTTAATGTTATAGCTGGTCGGGGAATCTCTGTATACTCTGGTAGTTGAGTAACCAGTCTTCATTTGGTCTCTTCCAGTGCTAGGGATCTGTTGAGCCTGCTTTAAGGGAAGTCAGACTTTAATGCATCTCTTTATCGACGTCTTTGGTAAAACATGATCAGTTTATAATTTTAACTTCCACATAGGCATATTTTGTTCGTATAATGCCCTAGCAATACTGATCTAAAGTTGCACAAAGAAAAGCCGTGAACGAATTTCCATTACATGGTGCAGTCGACATTGAAACAGAAGACTAAGCACACCACCTGTGTTCAATTGCATGCAGTAGTCGCTGCTATTTTGGCTTGATTGTCTTCATGCTGGTCTGGGAGTTCCTTTCTACTTTAATATGCAATAAAAATAATATCTTGACGAGAGAATATAAATTCTCAAGAATGCAACGTGATACAGTATAATGCAAGGACTGCGAATGATATGATGTGGGTGGATAGAATTTAGACTCAGAATTAAAACAAGATATTATCTTACAATTAAAGCATCATCATCATCATCATCATCATTATCAGAAAACCATGTTTCATGACAGTGCTCTACCACAACCTCAAAAAGAAACGCAATAGTGTTGGATGAGAGTCACATGCACACAAAAGCTGACAATAATCAGCTCTGATGAGGGATCGATCCATTAACAGAGTGCTAATTAAAGCTGGGATTAAGAAGACGCTGGCTGAATCAAATGCACTGTGTTGCTCTTTGAAGATGAGACAGAGACCACCGTGCCAGACTTGCATGCACACACACGATAAATAATGTCTGTAATTAAAGCCACCCGTGTTCAGAATTGACAAACCAACTGACACTTGTAGCATTAAGACTTTTGGCCCAGAGGAGTTTGGACAAGAACCATGAGTGAAATATCGGAGATATACCTTTCGGCAAATTTTGTATCCATCATTCAAAATAAAATAATGGTATATTAAAGATGTCTGGACTATGTGTAAACCATATGATTTTGTTTTAATGCCCTTTGCATATATAATGCATGAGGCTGTACAGAGACAAAGATACAGAATGAATAACAGACAGAAGAAAGCTGACAGCCGGGTGCTTCGATTGATTTCTGCCACAATTTATTTATGTCTGCCAAATTATAAATAAATGAAAAAGGGTTTGAGACAACATCATTGCACAGAGTGAAAAGTTTTATACCCAATATTTATTCAGTGCACTGAGTGTATCATATTATTGAGGAGTTTTAGTCTAAGAAAATGCTAGAGGAAAATAAAGTACTTCTTCTTATAAGACAACTCTCTCAGCCACCTCTTCCTGATTTGCATTTAAATAATCCAAGTGTGTAGATGATTAAATCTAAATCAAGAAATACAATTGCTGTTTACATTTTGTTTTACAAAAAGAGCAATTGTTAGTGATATGAGAGAAATGTTAGAACACAAAGATAAAAAAAAAAAGCAGTAATATTAAAGAAAAAAAAAAACTTAAGAGAGAAATGAGGATGATGTGTAAAGAGTCACAGTATTGTGGATTGAGATGGGAAACAGTTCTCCAACTCTTCCACTACAGAATTCATGGTTGGATTGTTGTACTTCTCTGCCTCATGTGTACCAACTACTTCTGGCTTATGAGCTTCGGGCTCCTCTGAAACTTCCGGCTTCTGTGTCTTCCTTACAGGCTGCTGCTTTTTGTCTATTTGACTGTACATATTGGCAACAGATTTCTCTATCTCAGCTATGTTTCTGATGTTTTTAAGGATCCCTTTGAGTTCTTTTTTGGAAGGCTCAGGTTCTATGGGGAGGGGAGCTGGAGGAAGACGTGAGGACACGGGACGGAGAGATGACGCCGGTGGTAGGGGTGGAAGAACAAAGGGCCGAGCAGAATTAGGAAAAGTACCAGGAGGGGAAGGTGGAGGTAGTGGAGGAGGAGGCAGAGGAGGAGGAGGAGGTGGTGGTGGTGGTGGAGTAAAAGTTGGAGGTGGTGAAACAAGTAATGATGAAGAAGGTATAGGAGAACAAAGAGGAGGAGGGCTCGAAGCGGGAGAAGGAGAGGACAGTAGTCGTGCTGTTGGTGGAGGTGGTGCGGGTACATTTGGCGGGTCTGGAATTATCTCTACATTAACCTCATAGGTCTCTTCGCCAACATAGGCAGACAAGCTGACATATTTCTGGAGGCCTGGGGGAGTTGGCTTGTGGCTGGGGGGTGGTGTGCCATCACTCGGGGTGATTATGATAGCTGGAGGTGAACTGTTCGTCTCTATGTCTACCATTCCAGACCTGGCTGGATTGGAAGAGGACAGCAGATTTTCTGAGGGCAGTAAGTCCTGAAGGTCTTCCCCCTGCGTATGCATCATTTCTTGATGGGGTTGCTCATCAGACTGGCAGGCCTGCTCGTTAACTGTCGGTTTGGGCTCAGGACCCTTTTCTGTCTCCTTGATCCCTTGTAATTCACTGTCCTTAAGCTCTGACTTGAGCAGATGTAACTTCCATTGCCTTGAGTCCACCAGGATTTGGCGTCTACAAGAGCTCTCACTGGCCTCACACTTGCGTAGCCTGGATGGCAGAGTCTTCGAATGGCTGGATATCTCAGATGTTAAGGACAGCTCAGAGCTCTTCAGACTCTTGAAGCCATGTGACTGCAACCCCATTAGGTACCTGAGGTGCTGGGCTTTTTCCATATGCTCTGGATTGCTGAAGTTTCCATCATCATAGTAGAGAGGATTGGTGGTGGTCAAGGGGTTCTCATCTGACAGAAAGGTGATGTTGCTTTCAGAACGAGGGAGGTTGTTGAGCAGAACTCCATTGGCTGTGGACTGCTTGTGTGTTGCAATGGCACGTGATGCAAATGAACTGATGAGCTTCTGCCTGTCTGCCTCCTCCAAAACACATCTTTTAGCTCTGTTGTCACAATGATGGCACAGGAGAACAAAGACATATGCTTGATGAAAGAAACATTCCAAAATGGATGAAGAATGATGAGGTAGAAGGAGACATCTATGCAGCTAATTCATGGCACCATTTACCCCAGTTACTGCACATAAACAATGCACTTCTGGATGCACTCTACAATTATCTTAAAGGCATCTAAATGCAGGGAACATGCACTAGGAACCTAGCTCATTTAAAATTCAGCAATAAGTACTGAGAGAGAAGACTTATACTAATAGAGACCAGGCAATAGGTGTCAAAGACAGGGGTTATACTGAGGAATATTTAAATATCCTCTACAATAAAAGCCACAAGGACACGTAGGAAGCACTGAGTCGAGCCTAGGGAATCTGGACTAAACATACGATTAAAAAGAATAACGGCTACTTACTTGGACCTGATTTTCAAGATATGGAATAAATGACAGAAAGAATAGAAAGAACATTGAATGAGTTATGCAACATCAAGACGACAATGGTGATGATACCTAAATTGTGGTTTTGTAAGCTACATTTGGTAGAATAATAACTATCAATATAAAAGTGACAATGCCTCCCATGAAAACATGAATCCCATTATGTATTGCTCTTATCCTTGGCAGTGTCGTGGGTGGACCAGGACCCTAAAGGCTGGTTACACCTTGGATATAACCAAACGTTTACATTCATAGCATTTGACAAATCCCCTTAGACAGAGTGATCTTATCGTTATACATTTGAGCAGTTTAGGGTTATAAGCCTTGCGCAAAGGCCCAACAGTGGCCACTTGGGGGTGGTGGGGTTTGAACCTGGGACCTTCCGGACAATAGCCAAATGCCTTATTCACTGAGCTACCACTGCCCCCAAACTAATGCAGAATACAAGCACACATACCCATACCATAAAGTAAGGGCAATTTGGAAACACCAATCAGCCTGCATTGCACATTTTTGAACTGCAAGAGGAAACTAGAGTACTAAGAGGAAGCCCACCAAGCATAAGGCGAACCGTGGAGGTGTAATGCAACAATGCTAACCACTAACCACTAAGCCACCGAACCACCCCCCTAACAAAACAGACACTGACTAATTGTGTTAGCGTGACTAAAACGTGACTTTTAAAAACATATACAGTAAACAAAACATATAAACCGGAACTCTGCACCTGCTCCTCAGTTCTCATCATAGGCTTGGACGAAACAGAATGTGATCAACAAAAAAGTCCAAACAAAATGTGGAACAGAGGAAAGAAGCTGCTAAAAATACATTGTCTGCCTTTGAATTACACCATCAATGAAAGGGACAGCATTTGTACAAACAGCAATGTGTTCAGCACATACAGAGCAGAAAGTTGTCTGTGTTTCCACTGCTCAACATGCTACCAGTTTGCTGCTAGCTAACCTGTTTGTCGAGCGTGTGACGTAGTAGGTCAACTGGCCTGAAGCGTGGCATATCGTCGCCACATTGTAGCGGAGTCAGACACACTTTGGCCAGTAAATTGCTTCCCCTGCCGTTTTTGTATAATGGGACAAGAAGAGAAGTCTAAAAAATGCCCTATTTGAACTACAACGTTTCTCGTCATAACTGTGATGTTGGAGGGAAAAAAAATATCATTCTCTGATATTTTCTGCAATAGTGTGAACTTATTTGCCAGACACCTATTGGTTTTTCTTTTTGTCCTTTGCTGGCATCTAATAAGGCTGAACAGAATAGACACATCAGGCACATGTGGGCACATGGTTCTAATGTTCAAATGCTAACCAGCATGAGTTAATACAAAAACCACTTGGTACAGTTAACTCTATTATAGTTATAGTTAACTATAATAATAATAATAATAATAGTAATAATAAAAGAAAAACCTAAAACCTTTAAACATACCCATCTTTTAATTCCCCTGATTACATCACAGCACTATGGCACACAGCCTCTTACCGGTTTAACAGCAAATTTAATTACAGTTTGTAACAGCTATTTATATTCAAACTATTATTTGCATTTCAATGCACACTCACTCACTCACTCACTCACTCACCATTTCTTTCACCTAGTGAGTGTGCCCTTAAACACTGCTGTTTCATTTTTAACAGGAATTTAAATTCTTTTAAAGATTGTTTTCTTTGAATATGAAATTCCATTATGTTAATTGAGACCCATCGTGTAGTCACTTGCCTGGGCAGAATTCTGAGCAAATACATAACGCAGTGTTTTATATTACTCAAGAGCGTGTTTGACTGCAGTCCCATTAAATGTTCAGAAAATTTCAATTGCTAAACAGAAAGTTTTATGGGGAAAAAGTACAAGAATTAAGACATAAAATGCCTTTTTTTTTTTTTTTTTTTTACCAACACATTATAAAAAAGCTCCTCGCCTGGTGACTAACGATGTTCTGGGCGTAATTATGGACCAGGTGTTAAACGGCTGTAAAAATAAAGTATAGGCAATTCTCGAGATACCATTTAATATCATAAACACTTACATGGTGTTGTCGCCTAGCTCCTCATACAGATTGCTAGCAGCGATGCCTCCAGGTTTGCCAGCTGGGAGAGCCATTTGGATCCTGGCGGTTTTGGCACACTCAGCCTGCCGCCTTTAGTTGATGGATTCAACAAGTTACACACATTTTAAAGCATTAACTTGATCTTGAAAATGGGGGAAATATGGTATACATGCTCTCCAGGAATAAATAATGTATGCCACTTTCATGGGTGCATTTCTTATTTATCATCTCGGCGAGCAATATTTAGCAGCTGGTTTATGAGAAAAACAGTCAAATGTAAAATGTCGTCATGCATTCATGTGGGTACTTACTCTTTAAATCTGCAGATAATGCATTGTGGGAAGAGAAAAGAAAAAGAAAGAGAGAAAAACAAAACAGAAAAGACACTGAAAAACAGTCAGGCACTTGGCAAAGGATTATCATGCAACAACCCCTTATTGCAGTAAATTTTATTGACACAGCTGCAGGAGATGCCCAGCAATTTTCTCTCGGTGGTTATGATGCTTTATACGGCTCCCTCATAAAAGAGATGGCTCTTAGAGGAGAACGCTTATCTCCTGTGTTCCAACTACTCTCCCCCCACCCCAACACCCGATCACTGCCTCCATCATTCACTCGCTCCGTACAGAACAAAATAGCTTTCTTACAGCCACAAACAGGTTCTCTGCTTTGTCCCTAAGTAGAGGTAATGAATTTGCTTTCACAATGAATATACAGAAGATCAAACTATCTAGCGAAGATATTTCCATGGAGAATTAGAGAGAGAGATATTGAACCGTGGTAACCTGCTAGTTAAGTTTCCCAGGAATAAAAATGCCCGAGGATGAAAACGGGAGGGTATTTTTATGCAGTCTTCTCTAGAATTAGTGCATTTAAAAATAATTAAAAAAAAAGAGGAAAATGAAGTCTTTGTGGTGAATCAGCTTAATTTCACACTACAACTAGGCTTTTATTAAAGTCAGATTTTATTTTCTTTAACCACCCTGCCTTTTAGTAATTGAAAAAGAAAATCCTTTTGCAAACATAACAGCACCGAATCTTCTCCTGCAATGCTTGATGAGATTGGAGAAGACAGGCCACTCTTCGATACATAATCTATCCTGTGTCTCTCAACAAACTCTGCCTCGTAACATCGGGCTTTCTCCACCACACTTAAGAGTAGAGGTTAGATGGTTTTCTTATCTCCATCCCGCTTTTATGTCTAAACCCACTCTGCATTCCCAAAACCAATCATCACCAGCAGTGTCCAGAAAACTCCAGGTGCGTCCATTTAGGGGTAGATGAAAGAAGAAGCTTTTTTCCAAATTGTTTTACATGGAGACTTGCTGACCGAGAGACACTGCCAACTGTGATCCTTTGGACGAATTTCTGCTTCTCTAGCCATCCTCTATATTTGCCTCATATTCTACGCAGTTTCTTTACATATTTTTTCCTTAACACTAGATATCTTAGGTAGACTGTCAGCTCAGTGTGATTTGCTTCAATAGTAATAATCTTTGTCTGATTGGATTTTCTCTCAAACAGCTATATTTCTTAAAGGTTTCGAACTACTGAACACTGCTAAAAGTGTTTAATGTGCACTAAAATGCTCTGCAACTTGGATTGTTTAGTATGTAAATTGTCATGTCTCATACATTTAATAATCTTTACTTCCTGATAGTCCTCTACTCCACACTCCAGTCCAGTAGGTGGTGGAAATGCACCTTATCCATCCATCTAGGAACCTCTACAGTCCAACCAGGAACCGTCGAGGCCACTCGATGACCATCAGAGACTATTGTATTTATTCTCATTTTGTACAAACACACTACACGCAATTCAGGAACGCCAATTATCCTAATATAGTCTTTGGACTGTGGGAGGAAACCTACCAAACATGGGGAGAACATGCAAAGTCAATGCACACAGACCCTACATGGGATTCGAACCGAGGACCTGAAGGTGCAAGGCGACAGGGCTAGCCATTAAGCCACTGGGAGGAAATTCACTGACCATACAAAATTCCAGTGTTAGTGGAAAATAGAAGTGGTTTGTATTTTCTGCCAAGACTGTGGCATGTATTTTTAAGCAATTTGTCAAAGTTATACAATTTAACATTTGAAACTTAAAAATGTAAAACGATTCAGAATCTAAAACAAAACCAACTAAAGTTCAATTAAATTGCATATTCGAATTAAATCACACAACTGTAGCAGATATAGGTATTTTAAGTAGTGTATAAATTTTTAATAGCAATTGCATTATTTATGAAGTTCACCTTTTTTAAATGTAAGAATTTTGGCATCTGTGTCGCCTCAGTTTATACCCCAGTGTAACTGGATGTGACTGTGACCTGAGATTTAATGAGGTGAACAAATCTGAAGCCTGGGCAAAATAAATAAATAAATACATAAATAAATAAAATACCATAAAAATTGCTAGTGAGCATAAATATTGGACTTTGGACTATTGAAAATGGGTCACTTGTTCTGATAAACACAGGCTGATCATGTGCTTCGCTTCGCTGTAGTATATCAAGTTGGTCAGGTCTAGGCTCAGCAACGTTATGTGGCAATAAAATGAAGTCAGCTGACGACCTTGATGTACTCAATTACCGGGTTTATCACATGTATGAAATTTTTCTTTCCTGATCCAGAGTAACAATTCGAAAATGTTTAGGGTTTAAACTGCTAAGTGTTCCTGGGAGCATGAGGAATTTCACACATTGCCCACTACATTATGTGATATGTGAAATATATGGCCTGGGTCAATGGTACAGCAACTGCTAAGTAGTGGACATATATTGATCCCAAAGCTGATGTGATACTGGTTATTAAAGATACTGATCTTTTTACGCATACTCACTGTCGATATGTGATGATGACAACGAGGATGGCAGGGATGCAGAAAATGACAATAATGACAGCAAGTGCCAGCAGGGCTCCTTCTGTATACCCCAGGGACTGCACGGCTTTCTTCACGCTTTGCACGATGTCAGGCGTGCGGATCTCCAAGATGCGGCTGCCCCGGCCCAGGTACGGCTGGAACTCCTTATTGATGTCCAGTAACTTTCCATCCAGAAACCTGAAAGAGCAAGGAGAACGAAGTCCTAATAACTATTGCATAAGGCTTGTGGAATATCTTGGATGCTTTTTCTTGTTCAGTAAATCAAATAAAGATTTTAGACAGGTGATACTTGATCATCTATGTGATTCAAAAGCTTTATCATAGGATGAATCCTGCCTGTCAGAGAGCTTAAGATACAAAATCCTTTCAGATTTGTTGTCCATAATTTACATGGAGATCTCTAGGGATCCAGAACATGCCATAACCAGGACCTATCCTCGAACTAGTTAGAAAGACAAACATGTCTCTTCGCCATTTTAAACACTCTACACCTGAATACATGCTACTTGACATGCTGTTATTCAGAAGAAATTGTTGGTGTCAGAAGGTATGTTCGCATAAGCAAGTATAAGCATAATCTAATGTGTTTGCACCAGCCTAGGAAGAAAGTCTCGGTTGATAAGTCTATCTGCTGTAGCTGTATACTGTAAGTGTGTGTGAAGATGTGAAGTGAGAGAGGAGGGCAGAAAAGGTCTCCAGGGATGAGCTGTCACTCTTTGTCAGAAGGTTGAATGGCATAACTGGGGCTGGTGTCATGAGAGGGTAAAACAGCGAGTTGGACCATGGTGTCTTATCTGGAAAGTA
This sequence comes from Clarias platycephalus, assembly GCA_030068275.1. Taxonomy (NCBI): domain Eukaryota; kingdom Metazoa; phylum Chordata; class Actinopteri; order Siluriformes; family Clariidae; genus Clarias; species Clarias platycephalus. Next base: position 6,175,433 of record JAQQZT010000006.1, read on the forward strand.
TGACGACACCTTACAGATGCTCAAAGCCTGGGTCATGAAGAAAGCCGGGGCAATCGAGTAAAGGGAAACACTAAGGGTTTTAAGAAATGGTAAAAAAGATCAGGTGAGGGTGAAGGACTGAGAAAGAGAATAAATGGCTCACTTGAATAACTCCTGTCTGGAGACAGCCCTGTTGGTCATAGGATCGATGGCGTACACCATGAGGTCTGAGCTCGAGTAGTCTTCTTGTTCGTAGGTTTCTCCATACCGCCGTGGTCCAATGGATTCCACCACTACTTTGGCATCTGGGATCTGGTCCTGGACGTAGTGCTCCAGGATGCTGCAAAGTTAAAAAAAAAGCATACCACAAAAGTCTGGGCGATACAGAGCAACAATTATCCCCAAAATTAAAAAAAAAATATGTTGGTTAGGACCTGATGGTTTACCAAGTGGAAGAGGAGACACACTTGAGACTGAGATAGAGTCTATCAATCACTTTGTGTGTGTGTGTGTGTGTGTGTGTGTGTGTGTGTGTGTGTGTGTGTGTGTGTGTGTGTGTGTGTGTGTGTGTGGCATAAATGGAGCCTGGATTGATAGATTACTTATTAAGAGGCCGATCCTAAAGAACAGCACCTGGGACTGTGAGGTCAAGGCAACTTAGGACCACAGAGTGAGTGAATGTGATTTGTGTGTGTGGAACATTGCATTGTAGTTTCTCACTCCGACGTTTCTTTGATACGCGTCTCCAGCATGTCTTGCGCTCCTACAAACACAGTGTATGGCGAGTAAAGTGGTACGGCTCCATCTTGAGCCATCTAAACACAAATCACGTCTGGTTGGCTGAAATCACAGCGGTCATGCGCGAGCAAAAAGAAACATGAATCGAGTAAAAAAGGAAGAATAAAAAATGGTGAATTCTTCGCCTGTATCCATTAGAAGAACAGAGAGAGCCTGCTTTGGTCTTCTTTCCTTTAGAGGAACGTAAGACACAGCAGGAGGCCTGGTTCAGAGACTTTGGCTTTTGGAAGAATCAAACAGCATCGAAAAACAAGTACGCCACACCCAGACCAGGCACGCTCAATGGGCTAGGCTTGGAAACATGCTGACCCTTTCATTCTTCATTACCATATTACAACTATAATCTGCCTTTGGATGATGTCTGGGACAACTTTATTTGAGGGAGAGTAATAACTTTAGGCGTTTATCTGCGTCTGGGTGATGGAGTAAGACCGGGATGTTTTGTTTACCCAATCAGTTGCTCCTTGTTCTGCTCCACCATAGTCGGGGGCACGTTGGACACCACCACCTGCATATCCAGCTGATTGACCACGGACACCTGGGGAACAGAGAATACAACACTTCTTGAATATTCTAATAATTAGCAATGTACTGTATATGTAAAATTCTACGAAATATAAAAATATTTCTTATTTCCTTGTTTTCGATAGTTCACAACCCAAGGTACAGTAAGTGCTCCGCTTCTTTTAAAACGCGTTTGCTTAATGGCCACAAAGACATCAAAGAAGTGTGTCTGTCCTGACTTCCTTTTGCTCCATTAAGCACTAGTTAATGGACCCAGTTTGGAGATACGTACATTACTGTTTAATTGCCCATTCATGAGACCTTCCAACTGGCATCCCTTGGATTCCTTCTGGTGGGCCGTTAAGAAGCGCAGATTCATTTAAAGCTAGCAGCCAGAGAACTGGCAGAAGAGGGAAAAAAAAGACTCCGTAGAGTTTAAATGGGATCCGGCAAGCTCACAAATCAATGATGTTCATTTGTCAGTGCTGGTCGGTCTCAGGGTGTACAGCCTCTCTGTTGGGGAGGGGGAGGGGGGGGGGGATTAACTCTCTGCTGTCTAATATAAGATGCATTTTTTGGCAGCTCTAGCATTCGAATAGTACTCATGTGTAGGTGGATAAAAATTTTTTTCTTTTACTTGGTTAGTAGTAAACCACCCAATAACCACACAAGTTAATATCACATTGTGACAAAAGGGAGAGCTCATTCGAGAGCTGGGTTTAACGTTGCATCACTTGGATTTTGTCCAAGTGAAGGGATTTTTGTCATTTGTGAGCTGGGTTTAACAATGCATCGCTTGTGATGGAGACTATGTTGAGTAATACTGTACCTTTATACTGAGGAAAGAGTTACTCTACCGAAATTTACTACCAAATATGAAACGAGCTGTCAGTTCACTGCAAAAAGTGATATCTGATATAAAAAATATAAGAATAACTTATTCTACAATAGACAAAGTTTGCTATTTTTTTTAATGTAAATTTCTTTTTTGTTAATAGAACCAATTGAACCAGTAAGTTACATTTAAAAAAAATGTTGAACATGCCTAGAAATAGGCTTAATAATCTTATATTTTGTTTGACGTAATCATACGGGCAGCACGGTAGCTTAGTGATCGCCTTGCACTTTTAGGTTCCGGGTTCGATTCCCGTCTCGGACCGTGTTTGGTGGGTTTCCTCCGGGTACTCCGGTTTCCTCCCACAGTCCAAAGTCATACAGGTTAGACTTTGACGTCCACAAATTGCCCATAGTGTGTAAGTATATGCGTGTTCCTTGCAATGTTTTGGCACCCCGTCCAGGGTGTACCCCACCTCGTGCCCTAAGTGTCCTGGGATAGGCTCCAGGCCCCCTGCGACCCTGAACATACAGGCTACAGCGGTATAGAAGATGAGTGAGGTGAGTAATCTTATGTTGAGAAGTTTTAGATTAAACTTTCACTCCATTTACTCTTTTAATGTTAATTAATAAGTAATGCCCACTTTTCGTTTTCCTATAAATGGGAGGGTGAGAATCCTTTTCAAAAGTGCTAATACCAGTAAAGAAGCACTGGGCCACCTGCATTTGTGCCCGGAAATATTGACCAGTAAATAATTAGCATATTAATATGTATACGTTGGTGTATTTCACCTTACACCTTTCTTTGTACATAGATTATGACTTGGATGCAACTAATTAGAGCTGAAATGCTAAAGTTTCATGTACATGAAACATGACAGTAAAAAAATCTTAATCCGGGCAGAAAACTTGGCGCTCTATTCATTCACGCTCGTTTAAAGATTTACAACTAATGAAGAAACCACAGGGGATTGAAAATAATTATAAACTGCTGTTAAGTACGTATAGTGACAAATTAATTTACACGGTTTTTCCTGCCTCACATACCCCCAGTCTTTCCGTCTATCTGAACATCTACGCCTCTCTCTTCTGTCCATCCCACAGCCTGTCTCCGTCCTTGTCTTTTCTCCCCTCCCTATCTCACTCTTTAAAAGCCTTCCTGGCACACTCACCACAACTTCCGCACTCCCTCTCAGGCCTTCTCCGTAGTTGTCAGTGGCGACGACGTCGAATCTGAAGTAGGATCGCCGCATGTTGCGGTACATGATGGCGGTCTTAATGACTCCCGTGTACGGCTCGATCACAAAGCTGTCCTTGCCCTCAGCCGTCGGGGGGACGATCAGCTCGTACTTCATGGCGCTGTAATTCCCTGTGTCTTTATCCAAAGCCTGCAGAACAAACAGGTTGATCAGTGATACGTGAGAGAAAGCGCATGACAGGCACTACAGCGCTACTACATACAGTTTCCACTCACAGATTTGTAGGTTGTGAGCTTCAGGATGACAAAGCTGTCACGATCACACTGCCCTCCGCTGCACTGAACATTTTTAGGGTTTTCTCTGCAGTGACAATGATTTCGAGGAATTCTCTTTTTGTGTGTGTGTGTGTGTGTGTGTGTGTGTGTGTGTGTGTGTGTGTGTGTGTGTGTGTGTGTGTGTGTGTG
>JAQQZT010000006.1:6179310-6195779 GCA_030068275.1 Clarias platycephalus
TGTGTGTGTGTGTGTGTGTGTGTGTGTGTGTGTGTGTGTGTGTGTGTGTGTGTGTGTGTGTGTGTGTGTTTGTGCACCAGTGTGTAAGTAAGTGCGTGTTTGTCTGGCAGCACCAACAGGATAGTTGTTAATCCGAATAAGGTTCTCACTATGTCCATGAGATCCGCTTCACTAAATATTGTCACAGTATATTTGTATTTATGTTCACTACCTGGACTCTGTATCGAGCAGCTTTTCATTACCACTGCGGAAGAAAAGTGTCTAATTGAATTAACACATCTGGGAAGCAAAGCCTGCCAGTACCTTGCAGATTGATTGCAAACATTTAGCACAGCAACATGGAACTGATTTACTAACTGGGAACACCACCACCACCACCACCACCACTTCAGTCAATCATTATCCTACTTGGCTAAATAATGTTCCCAAAAACAGCAGGTCAAAAAGCTGAAAATAACCTAAGATAAACTGGCTTATAATATTTAAACCATATAAAAGCTATGATATTTAGTTCCTCTGTTTTCCTCGAACATGGTCAATTTCCCAATTCCCTTCCATTAGCTACTGTACAGCTCTCCTCTATGTCACAACAGCGACAAAGCAGGGATGGTGAGGGCAAGCTCATGCTGTGTGTGAAGTCAACTACTGGAACTTTTCAAGCTGCTGCTCGGGCTACGTCATGGGGCATCTGAACAGATTTGAATAAGTCTGAATAAGTTATCCGGCCACTTCCACATACAGTGGTGCCTCGGCATATGAATTTAATCTGTTCCAAAGGCGAGCACTTAAGAAGAAATTTTGTATCGTAAAACGTATTTTCTCATAGGAAATAATGTAAATGCAGACAATCCGTTCCAGCGACCCAAAAATACCAATATTACCAATTTCCAACACTATAATCATATTTGAGCATATAAAACAAAACATTTAAGAATGTAGTAAATATCAAATAAATAAACATAAAACCTTACTTTGTGCAACGGCTACTTTAAAAACGAAACTGAAAGTGGCTCCCTTTTCTTCTTGATACTGTCCTCGATAACCGATCATTTGTATATAAAGACATTTTTATATAAGATGAAAAACCGATCATTTTTATATGGCGTGCACTTCCCACATGATGTATTGCCCCACCAGTTGTTTGGGTTCTATGTTTTTACTCTCGCGAGACTTTCTCTCATCACATCAAAGGGAATCCCGGAGGTCAGCTGACCATGTTTAAAGAGAAGCCGCGAATACACCAGGAGGCCGACGCTCCAGAGTTGTTTACACGCCATTTTCCCCCAGCGCTGCATCAGACGGAATCCTTCGGTCTCTTTGCGGATACATCAAAATGGATCACTCACCACTGGGACACCATTAGAGGACAGCATTTTTTCATCATCCTGCTCCGGGATTGAATCATAAAGAGAAGGAGGCAGATACTCCAACACCGCCACGTGCACACCCTCGGACAGGACACAGGACTTGGGGCTATACATCCATTCATATACACACCAAAATATTTTGTATATAACTGTAAATAGTCATATTTTGTGCAATGCAGTGACTGTTTTGTATATTACAGTACACATATATATATATATTTTTTTTAACCTACTACCGGAAGTGGAAGAAACCGGAAATATGTGTGACCGCCTCGATTGCTTGTATGCTGAAAATTCCAGGTAAATGTTGGTTTAAAAGTAACAAATTTGCACGCCGGGACGTCTCTATTGATGTGTCAACATGATTAACACCAATCCTTCCACCCAGAAACCATGGCTAATTTGCACTCTTGGACTAAGAGCCCTGAGTGGATGTGGCCTTTTATTTTTTACTTTTACACGCAAGTGATATTTTCAGTTGTTCCACTTCAGAGCTCTGAAAAATCAATTCTTTTTTAATAAAGAAGTACTACATAGTTGTGCCTTTATACGAGGGGTGTTCAAGGCAAGCAAGAACTTTTGATTGTGCAGAATAACAGAACACAGTTATGAGAGTAAAAACTACCTTTATTTCTCTATATACAGTATACAGTAATCTCCTGCTACACTAATGCACTTATTCTGGTGTTTCACTAGTTCTTGGATACCATCAAGGTAAAAAGGTTTTCTCAGTATTCTGGGTTTATCTTCATTGATAAACAATTTCCTCACAAGTTCTAGTTTGTCTTGACCGTCCCTTGTAAAAACATTTAAAGTTGTAGAACAGTACATTCTTAAAACAAATTGGTTCCCAAAATAAGAGATATGAAGCGTCACAAAAAGGAGTACAGCATGTTATCAAGATACGCCCCAGGCACAAAGCCGTAAAGGAAAGAACAGAGACGAGACTGGATACATACGTAAATGTCTCCACACAACAAAATGTACTATTAAATAAATTCAACATATTTAAGTCTCTTTGCATTTGTTACTAGAACAGTTATAGCATATTAGAAGGATGCATGAAAGGTATCTTATTATACCACCGTGATACCTCGGCATACGAATTTAATCTGTTCCAGAGTCGAGTTCTTATGGTGAAATTTCCCATTGGAAATAATGTAGATGCAGATAATCCACAAAAAATACAGAAACTTGCTTCACTTGGCTTTCCACTGAAGTTTGGAATGACTCCTGGACGTGCGCACGTGGAACTTACAGTAGGCACAAGCCTGACATACAGTAAGTGGAACGTCGGGGCAAGTCAGCATCCAGTTCAGCTCGGTTCAGTTGCTTGCATGCCAAGCATTTATTCAATCCTCCTCCTCCAAATTTGCAGTTTTGGTGTCTATTCAAATCATCTTCTGTACTCCTGCGAACGCCCATCCAAAGCACAGCAGAAGCTGAGAAAAGGGTGGGAGAGGTTGTCTTCTTCTATGAGGTCACAATAGTGAGAAAATCGAATTGCCTTTTTAAGGGGTGGTCACTACAAAAATGGAAAAGTCAGAGTGGAAAGGCAAAACAACAACACATCGGACACAACAACCTTAATAGCACTCTACTCATACTAGGTGAGCCATGTACTGTTCTCATCCAGGAAAGATATGCAAGAGAGGCAAGACATGATCCAAGAACTAGGGAGAGTAGAAGGCAATATTAAAGGCAATCTTTTAGAATGGAGGGTCGCTATCAGGGAAGGAAGCATTTAATGTTTTTTTTTTTTTTTAAAGGAAGACTGTCCTTGCACCTCCAGGGTCTCGGTTCGATTCCCGCCTTGGGTCTGCCTGCATGGAGTTTGCATGTTCTCCCTGTGCTTGGTGGGTTTCCTCCAGGTACTCCGGTTTCCTCCCAAAGTCCAAAGACATGCAAATTAGGCTAATTGTCGTTCCCAGGAAAAACAAACCCAACCCAAAAATGTAAAAAAAAAAATGCTGGGATTGTTTTTTCGCACAATTTTTGTTTGAAGAACCATCTGAATGTCTATAAAAATGACTAATTACTGCATTTTGCATACAGTAATATGCCCCCATTTATATAAAATTGCAGTCGTACTGCGAGTTCTAGAAAATTAATCAAGACCTTCTGATGAATACGATTACAGAGCTCAACAGTGCAGTAGTATAAGTAAGATTAATAAATCTCTCAAAAGCAAGAGGGAACTGATGATCCAACGGCACTGTAGCGATGTCTTCCCAATCAGTTGTCCTATTTCTAAATGAAGTATAGAACAGGAAAATTAAAGCCATAATGAGTCCCTGTTTCACTTCAGTATCACATTGACACTAATTAGCAGAATGACAGAGTTGAATAATGCAGCCAGTGTCAGTCTGCTCCACCATGCAACTGTTTGCAGAATAAGAACACAAGCAACGCTTTCTACTCCGTGTCTTCTTCCCCAGGCAGCAGACCGAGCAACGTTTTTTTACGTGTCTTTTCTCCACCTTCAAACTATTTAAAGAAGGATGAGAAAGTAGATTAGTCTAAGCTATGCGCCGCTGAGCTGCTTCGCAAATCTATTGCAATCTATTGCATGAGTCATGATGGCTTTCCTGGCACCGCACCACAGAGCATCTGAGCGAGAAGAAGACACCGCTCTCCTGCTCAGACACCTTTTTAACAATCCGCCTGCACATGCAAATACAAACGTGCACATACGCATTCATGACCACATCCGCTTCAGTTTTCATGCATAGCTATGCAAAGAAATGCCAGCGTAGTGTTGGTTTTAAGAGGTGGCATTGCTTAGGGGTGGGGGTGTTGTTGGTGGAGCTGAATGTTAATAAAATAAGGCTTAATCATTGTTTATTTAATGCATTAAGCCGGGGATTCCCTAGGAGTGAGTGACTCACTTGATTTCAAATGGAATCATGAAAGAGATGATCAACCTTCTCTCTTCTGTTTCATTGATTTATTGTAAGGTTGTTCATGTTGATGCAATATTTAAAGGATTTTTTTGTAGGATTTATATAAAATTATCATATCATACCTAGCAGATGAACTGATTTGTCAGAATTTGTCACATTTGTCAGAAACAGCACCAAGGTCAAATTTCTGAAATAGTTGCTTCCTTCCTGTTTGTCATATAAAAAATGTTTCTTCCAGCTTTGTGGTCTTGAGCATCTATGCAAGAACATTTTATTAAGTCACGTTTTATGATGAGCGTTCAAATCAAACCGGGAATTTTGATTGTGAATTATAAAAGTAAAAAACTTTATTTCTCTAAATAATCCACTAATGCACTTGTACCAGCCTAGTAACGTGCAAGTGGTGCGGTGTGTAGTATGAGGTCATACATTATGCTTTAAAAGTAGAACCGCTTTGATGCCTTAAGATCTGAGCCTTGATGACATCGTTTGGATCTGAGATACGGAAACAGATTTTTTTTTTTTCTTAAGTGACAGAACTGATTAGTTTAACACTGCTCTGTATTTACAGTTTGACTTACAAACCTGACAGACAGGGATATTTGTCATTGGTGTGCCATCTTATGAATGTTGTGTTTAATCCTTCAGACATACATGAATCACACAGATACATAAGTAAGTAAACAATGTTGTTTGTATTACCACTGATTCTTTATGCCTACACAACACAATGTGCCAAGGATAAAGTGTAAGGCCATATCGCACCACCTCGACATAATTTCTATTCTTATAACAATACATCATTCCCACTAGACTAGTAATTAATTGCAAGAGATATTATTTTATTGTTCTTAATTATTTATGTTAAACAAATGTACAGTACGTTAACTTAAATAATCAAGGTATTCAAATATTAATTTTCATTTTTAACTTTCCTTCAGTTACACTCTATCTGTCTGTCTATCTATCTATGGAGTCAGTGCTGTTATCAGTATCATCTGTACCGCTTTATCCTGTGTCCCAGGAGACTTAGGGCACATGCCGGGGCACACACATGCACACTCTCCGGGCAATTTGGGAACGCCAATTAGACTAATGTGCATGTCTTTGGACTGTGTGAGGAAACCCACCAAGCACAGGGAGAACATGCAAACTCCATGCACACAGACCTCGAGGTGGGAATCGAACCCGGACCCTGATGGTGCGAAGCGACAACGATAACCACCAAGCCACCATTCTGCCTTATATATATATTTTTTTTTTTATATGAAATGAACATTAATTATAGTGGCAAAGGATTGGGATCAAAGAAAATTCATAATGTCAATTCAGGGGCAAAGAGTATGTAAAAAAAAAAAAGCTTTAATACTGTACTGAGATTTATGACACAGAAAGCGATACACCTCACTCAAAATGAGTATGGAGTTATTTTCGGCTTTGGCTGAGATGTCAGAGCGGCTGGCTTTAAATGCTTGTAAAAATAAATTACCTAGAACAAATAGCTTATGTAGAATAACACACTCACACTCACACACACACACACACACACACACACACACACACACACACACACACACAGAATATGATTCCATTCATATAGATTAAGACAACAGATTAGTTTATACTATATAATTATATAAATTATAATATATAATTTGGTTAATAATTAAAAATAAATAATTTTTCACTCATCATCTAATTTAAATACATTATGTACTAATTGGCATCGTTCCAGCTTACACGCTGTTATGTGGGCTTGTGCAGTTTATCCGTCAGTTTCACTTTTCCGATTATATCTGTTTCCTTTCAGGTTAACGATATCAAAAACCTTCTTGCCACACTTGTGCTATTTCATTATTTATACTCTATGCACTTCAATACCAGATAGACTTGGACAATACGTATACACTCTGAATGAAGGGAATAACGCCTCAGCTTCAGGAAAACACTAGATAAGTGGCAGCTCTCTACTCTCACACTCCTCCTTACATACTGTATATATATATATCGGCTTTTCTTTCTCGGAGAATGCCAGAGCGACCTTACTTACAGCTCGTCAATGGCAAAAGACACTGCCTGCTGAGAGCGAGGAGGCACAGAGAGCAGAAAGAGAGCGGAAGAAACAGGAAGAAAGGGAGCGAGGCTGTTAATGAAGACTTTGTATGTGCTGGAGCAGAATGCCTGGCTGATTTACGAGGATCTTCATGGCTGGCTTTTTGTCGCCTGCGCTGTTGACAATTACGGTGAGCTCTGTATCGTGGTCCCTTGGAATTTCACAGCCAAACAATCTCACAGAAGCCAGTCGAATACTGTCCTCACCTGCTTTTTAACACCCCTGGACTGTCAATCCAGTAACAAACAGTGCATCCATTACCACCCGAAAAAAATTTCTGACAAACACCTACACTGTCGACAAACAAGAGTTATACCCACTCAGTGTTGAAGGCAATTTTCTGTCTAGACAGCTACATCTGAGGAGATGGATGTCTTTCGGTGCTACTCGAGCTTTTCTGGAGCAGGCATTAAAAATGAACGGTAATAACCTAAGGCTTTATCATGATGTATGATTTTCATTACAACGTGATATTCGAAATGTGACTACAGGTTTATCTGTACCTGAATTGCCGGGTATCTTTTTAAACAAATAGGAGCCCCAGCATACATATTATAGCGTTTCACAGAAATGATGCCGCTGTAAAACCTTCTAAATAGCTGGTTGAGCGGAGTGATGACAGTTTAAAGTGTCCACGGTGCCTAAAGTGGATGTTAAATATCGTGGTTTAACATATAACTGATTATCGCAGTTACCAGAGAACCTCAGTGGAACGCACAGCGAGTAATCATTCGGTACAAAAGTGCACTTTCGCAGCACTTAATCTGGTTTATGTGTCTGAATCAGAGTGACATTGATCATTAAAAGGTCCCATATTTTACTATTGCTCCCGCTGAAATGAAACCTCAGATAATGCACTTCTTTATGCTCTTAAACTTAGCAGTTGACGTCTACACCAAAAAACAAACAAAAAAACTGAATGCAATGCAAAATGCACAGCGAGTTCGGTTCAACTCCTGCATTTGGGTCGATTCGGGGTCGACTCACATTCTTGCTGTAATCAATCTGCACCTGCTTCAAAGCAGATCCAGACCACCTCGCTGTGATCTCGCCTGTCTGAACTAAAAAACATCAGGATTCATTTCAAATGGACGAGACACTGTATATGTGGAAGCACCTAGGAGGGTTATGATGTAACATTCCAGAAACAACACTCCAGAATACACACAGTGCATCTTAATACATTTGAATATTGTGGAAAGGTTTTTCTTTCTCTCATATATATTTTGGATTCATTCATTACAATGTGAAAAATTCCTAGCCTTTTTCTCTTTTCATTTTGATGATGATGATGATGATGATGATGATTGCTGCTTATGGCTCATGAAAATAAAATAAAAATAAAAAAGTATCTCAAAATATTTCTAAGATCAATCAAAAAAAGAACTTACAATACACAGATTTCCAACTTCTGAAAAGTATGCAATTTATACACTTAATACTTGGTCAGGGCTCATTTACCTCATCAATGCCGCATAAGTCCTGAAAAGGAAACTGGCATCTCCATAAAGCTGGTCAGCTAAAATCTTGACTTTTAACTCAATAAAGCACAATGGACATGGCAACCCAAATCATCACCAACTGTGCAAAACTTCACATTGGACCTGTGCAGATAATGACGCAATCAATCTTGGATTCTGTGCCTTTCAACCGCATCAGGGTTAGCCTTAGCTCAGTGGTTAAGGCATTGGACTACAGCTCGGAAGGTTCCAGGTTCATCCATTGGCTCTGAGCTCCACGCATTGCAGAAACTTCTCATAAATTGATGCTTTGCACAATGTTTTAGTACAAACCTCAACCTGCAGGACAGATGTGAATGTCTTTGCATCCTCTGTGACCCCAGCCAGGTAGAGCTGTTTAGTAAAGATAGGTGGATGATCGTTTTCGTCTCGTACTTCAATGATCACCTTGGCGGTGTTACCTGTGTGCAAAAAAAGGTGCACATTAAGTTAAACAAATCTTACATAAAATAACACTGATGTTTGGTGCACAACCTCCTCTATGTAGGCAGAGTCATGGATTTGCCAGGTTCTGGATTCAATCCTGTTTGATAGAATGTTCAGCTGGGATGTTAATTGGAATTGTTTTGATTGAGCTTTTTAAAACTAATGTTCTCTAACTAAAGTAAACTCTGGATTCTTCCCGGATCATATATAGATTAAAAAGACCATGCGACTTCTAATAGCAACTGTTTGTACCACACATAAATTTAGCTTTAACACTAGTGCATGATGAAATCTCAAGTAATCACAAATCCTATCCATTATTTATACAACTTATACTGTGTATAACTCTGTGTAGGGTTGACGGGGGCCTGGAGGCTAGAACTTGGAGCACAAGGCTGGGGTCACCTTGAATGGGGTGCCAACCCATCTCAAGGGCAAAATCACACTCATTCATACTACGGCCAGTTTGTTAGCGCCAGTTAGTCTATAATGTGTGTCTTTGGACTGTAGGATGAAACCAGAATACCCGGATTAAACACACAGGCATGGGGAGAGCATGCAAACTCTACTTCCTATAATTTTGTTATAATTTGTAAACAATGTTGCAATGTTTGGCATATTATGTAATCCCAATTATGCTTATCTCAGTTCCTATGTGGTAAAGTCTAAGGGGGTGAATTTTTGCGCAAAGCGCTCTAGCACTTAATCTCAATTACAGGCAAGGAATAAACCTATGATTAAATTATGCCGCAAATGGCAGCCGCTGCACTCCTATTTGGAGTTGATAAAGTGAGTTCCTATACATAGCAAAAAACTGCTCGGCAGATTATGCCCTCTTTCTGTTCGGTCATTTCTCAGAGTAGAAAGCCAAGTCATGTCAGTTCCCAGCGACAGAGAGTCATAGCTTCATCCATCATATGACATAACCCAGCATTATACCACAGGGGCTTCCAAACCATTCTCTTATGTGCTACTGGCACACGCAGCGGGCTACTGGACCACAACCTGTCACATGGTCCGGGCTAATGCATCACGGCGGGCTGATCTGTGTTGTACTTTATTGTTTCTGCAATTGAAGGAAAGAGCTTTCATTTACGTAGTTCATAAAAGGTGATACATGCATCCTTTTCCCAGCGATATTAATCAACCAGCCTTATCTACATTTGCATTTCATCAACTGCTGAAGAGTTTTTTTTTCTTCAGTGAAGTATGGACCTGTCAAGATGTCTGCCAGAAAATGTTCAGTAACAGAGGAACTGAGTGGTGTTGACATGAATGCCTGCAATATGCAAAGTTTCTCATCATAATTGGCTTTTAAACCCGGAGAAGAGAGAGAGAGAGAGAGAGAGAGAGAGAAAAAAAGTAAGCGAATGCAAACACTGATTTGAAAAACTAGGACTTGGACAGATCCAGGGACGTCAACATAGTGGGAGCAATCTTGTAAATAAATTAAAGCTCCCAGCATTCCAACTAACTGAAAGTGTCTACATGATGGGCAAAAGCAAACAGCTCCACATTACCGTTCTGTAATTGGTGACAGAAGTGTATAATTAATCTCTGATATGCACTCAAGCTACAAGGTGTTTTTATTAGGTCTTAATAGATTTTCTTAGCGTCCTTATCTGTACGCTGTTGTCATGTGAAATGGAAATTTAGAATCACATGAACAACAAGGCCTGGGGTTCGTGTCGCGGATAAACACCGCGCAGAGATTTCAACAACATGATGAGAACTGGAGAGACAAAATTGGTTGTTGACTCACTTTTTGCTGGAGCCCGCAGGTTGGATGAGATCACTCTCATGGAGTCGGCCTCCACACGCAGCACGTAGCTGTTGTTGCTCTCAAAGTCCAGGAGCTTAGCTGTACTGATCTCTCCGGTCTGGTTGTTCAGGCTGAATACGCCTGTGGCAAAAGTGCATTTAATTAAAGGTTAAAATCTAATCGGAAAAGAATATTTTAAAAAATGCAGTAATAAATAAGACAGCAATCGATTATCTAATTCATTATCAGTTAAACTATGTACCAAAAGTATGTGGACACCGAACCACACCCATACATGTGTCTTCCCCAAACTGTTCCAAAATGTTTGAAGCAAACAACTGTATATGATGTCTCAGGAGTCTCCACATGAGATCATTCGATCCGCAAGATCTGACACACGTTTTATGCCTGGATGCCCTTCCTGTTGTAACCCTCCCATTTTTCTATCCTTATTGTATGGGATTTGGGGTTTAGGGTCTTGCCCAAGTACCCAACAGTGGTGACACAGCAGTGGTGGGGCTCAAACACCCAACACTCCAACCCAGCAACCCAGGGCCTAAACAGTCTGAGCCACCACTGCCCCATGTTTGTATGCTTTAGCAGTTAAATTTGCCCTCAACCCATTAAAATTACACTTGTGCTCAAAGTGGTGTCCATGTTGACATGATTTGCCAAGACCGCAGTAGAAGAACTTGAGTGGTCCAAACAGACCCTGAACCTTCTCACCCAACATCAGAACCAGACCTGGCTAATGTTCTGTTCTCCTAACAGTTATGCACCAAAAATCTCTCGGAAAGCCATTTCACAGATAAGACTAAATCTGGAATGGCTATGCTGAACAAGCATAGGTATAATTCATCTACAAACTTTTGGCTAAATAGTGTAACTGGTCTCTTTTATCACAAGCTGCTAAACATTTTCATTGGAAGTGCTTTGGTTTTAGTGCTTTTGCTTTCAGAATGTTGCTTTGGGTTAGACTAAAAAAAGAACAGAAAACGGTATGATCAAAATCCTCCAAAGCATTGCAACACTTCACATTCTGCATGTTCTCCCTGACCCATGAGTCTCATTCATATACTTTTATCTTGTATAGTATTTTAGTTTTATTTCTTTTGATTGCTCCATAAAGCAACCCTGGGCCTGTGAAAGGTGCTATAAAAAATGAAATGTATTATATTATTATTAGCATTACTGGCCTCATGACTTGACACACAACTTGTGTGTTTTAACAAATATTTATGGCCAATGAAAGAAATGGTGGAAGCGAGACGTCCTAGGGTTGAGCTATTAAGATTTAAACATCCAGCCTAAACATCAAGCTTTTATTCAGCATTCAAAGACAGATTTATTTATCAACAGATTATGATTTCTTTGTTTATTTAACTTTTTTTTTTTCCCCTTCTGCAACAGGCAGTGCTGGCGACTGACAGTTGGTGTAATTAACGACGTGGAAGTACTTTTAAATTCTTACCGGTACTATGACGCCAAAAGGCGTAGAGAATAAACCATGGAGGTGGTGGACAGTCCTGAGAAACTTATGAGATTTACATGCACTTTATATTCCTACTTGTCCCGCTTTAGAATATCAGCTAACTTCTAGGGATCCGGGATTGAATCCTAAATAACATGGAAAGCTAGTGTGTTATATACTGTATGATGTACAATCCCTTGTTCCACACACCAAGTAGTGCCTTTGATCAGGGGTTTAAGTGGGTTTTGTGATTCTGCACTGTATTGTTTAAGATGACCACGTTATCAGATGTGTTTTCTTCCTGAAAGTACTTTTTTGAATTGGGATTTTGGGAGACAGCTACTCGCCCTTCTTTCCAGTACTGTAGACCGTAACAATCTACTTTCACCACGCTGGTGACCGACAGTTAACGGTTACTAGAACACCTGTGATGCGAATTTATATGTACAGGTAAGCGCCAGAGTGCTGTTATGCTCTCTATCACCACTCACGTCCAATCAGCTTACTTGGTCAAAACTAGGTGTTGTATAATAGCCTTTATAATGAATTTGCTTGGTTGGGATTGAATAAATTACGGCTTGGAATGCAGATCTATTTCCCTTTACTTTATTGGCCACACTGATATAAACAGTAGTTGTGTGAAGAAGTACAGAATACTCGGTCTGAACTGGCTCACAGGCAGTAGGATCATACTCCTTATGCAACGACAGTCTAATACTGTATTTTTATATGTGGAGGTTTTATGCCAGATGCCGTTCCTGCCGCAACCCTTCCATTTTATCCGGGCTTGGAATTGGCACTGCATGAATTGGCTGGGGTTTGGGTATAGGATGGGAATTGAACCCAGGCCTTCCGCATGCCAGGCAGGAAATCTACCACTGAGCCATCAATGTTCAATCTAATATTTTTATACAATAGTCGATAATTTTGTTATTGAATTAAGTCTAAGATTCTGTAGTAATATCATCCATCCATCCATCCTCTAAGCTTATCCTGTAAACACCAGGGTCTCAGGTGATCATGGGCCTATCCTAAGGATTTTAGGCATGGGACACCCAAACCATTGGCACAAGCACACACACTCAATTATACTCTAAGGGCAATTTGAAAACGTCAATCAGCCTACAGCACATGTCTCTGGACTGTGGGAGGAAATCTGAGTACCTGGGGAAAACCAATAGACCTAGATTAATAGATTATTTCATTGAATTATCTTGTTTCTCGAGAAATCGAGCACTCCATTGAACTGTAATACGTCTTCATTATGGGAAAAGATTTCAATCAACTATGCTAAAATAAAACCTAGCCCCCGAAAAATACTTGAATGAACATTACTGAATAAAAAGCTACCCATAATCTACCCAACCCATGGAAGCTTTCATTCATAATTAGGGATTTATTTATTTATTTTTGCTGTATTCCATTCGTCTTGGTCTAAAGGCCATCAATTGCTAATGCTCTGGGTAAAATTAGGATTTCAGATGCAAATACCAGCTGCATATGAGTGTTCGTCATCATTTATTGAAGCTTATTTCCTCTCTTAGTCGAATTGTGCTAAACCTCTTAGATTCAGCAACTCTGAAGGGTTGGCATCACTTTATCTTGTTCTTTTTACGGCAACCGCAGGCACTTTGATTAGCTGCATGCTCTGATTCTGATGAGACCGAACCCAAACCAGACTCTCTCATTTCTGACCAACCTCCAATGTATTTTAATGGGATTCCCAATATAGCAAGCAATTTCACCTGAACACACTGCGAGCATGAGGCTTAATATTGCTGATAATATGCTCTCTCTCTCTCTCGCTCTCTGTCTCTCTTTCTCTACCTGCCTTTCTCTCCCTAAAGACAACATAAGCAATAAGGAACTCCATCTCAAAGCTTTCTGTCCGTGCTCTACAGCTCTCTCAGCAGCATCCGTGCACTATCTCTGCACTCTTTTTACTCTGGGTTTGATGTGTTATACATTTAAATGTGCTAGCTTTCACTCATCCTGATCATGGCAGGCTGATCATGATCATAGTGCGCTGGTGTCTCTGAATTACAGCTAGTATGCAATCGTGCTATTATCCTTTTAACTGAAGACCATAATAAAGGAATATTTCATTTTGAAATGTTAATATTCCCCCTCTGTAACCTCTATCCATGTCAGTACCAGCGTCCAATTAACCCTATTTGAAGAGGTGTTATAGGTCGGTAATAGTTATGCCGTGTTCACATTTGCTGTGAAGTGTGCAGGTAAAAGTGAGCACTCACCCCCTTCATTCCCCTCAATGATGGAGTAGACGATGGTCTGATTTATGGCAGAAGCCAGGATGACCCCGACCACCCTCCCTACAGGAGCTTTCTCGCTGACTGGTGGGAACCTGCATGCACACACACACACACACACACACACACACACAAAGAATGAAATTTATCATGACAATGGAACCGCTTCTGACAAAAAGTGATCTTGCTACAGAAAGTACCTTTGAACAAAAAGCAAAATCTGTACAAGCCACTCTAGCTCTTCTAAAAGCTTTAGCCCATCAGCTTGAGTGTCTCTGAACAGACAAGAGTAATATTCATATTACAAAAAAAAAAAAGAAGATCCCTCGTCTACTACACCAGCACCAGAAAGCTGCTAAACAGCACAAACCTGTCATTCACACACAACTAAATGTATTTCACTACTGATGCTGGGAATGCCAATCTAAACCACTATCATGTACCAGAAAGCAGTGATCGCTGTAGCAGATGCAGAAAGTGTGCGCGTTATCCGAAAGGGTTTTCACACCCTTTCACCCAAGAGCATAAATATCCAGAGTCACAGACAAAAATTGATGGTTGGGTTTTTGTTTTGCGAAGCAACCACTATTCATTTCGGTTGTAAAAGCCCTCTTGATTCACGTTTGGGAGGAAATAATAATAATAGGAAGAAACCAAAAAAAAAAAAAAAAAAAAAAAAGCATGAGTAATTAATCAGCTACTACGGTTAATAGAATCTCGGGAGTGCTCGCTGTACCAAAGGTAATAAAATGCGAGTGAAACGTGCATGGGATGCATGAAAGTCTTATTATTGAGGGGATGCAGCTGTTTCAAAATCAGACAGCTGGCATGAAAAGCCTGCAGTGTGGAAGTGAAAAATGTCGTGTCTAGAATTTACAGGCTTGGTTTGTATCATTATGTCATTAAGTGGGATGCACAGGTCTTAATAGTATTTGATGTATAATGGCTGATGGGGAAAACGTGACAGCATCTGAATGAAGACACAAAACGTAGTAAAGTATATATGAGAGATGCCGACAGGAAAAGAGAGAGATAGTAGAAAATAATATTCTATATTAAGACGCTAACAAGAACATGCATACTGGCATCATAATATTGTTGCTGATATACTGCTTGTATTCGAGTCTTAGCTCATATCATTGCACTAGGTTGGAGAGATACTATACCTTGCTGAATGTTGGCCAGAAGATGAATTTTGGGTGGAAATTATTACCATTCACTAGGATCGATAAAACCGCACCCTTAGTTTCCATAGCAACTGAATAGCTACAACCTGAATCCCACAACATCCCCCTAGCAACACTTTAGCAACACCCAAAACAAGCAACCAACTGGAATATGACAGCAGTCACTTTGCATGCAGTTGGGACAGAATGGTAACCACCGAGCAACACTATAGCAACCAGTGCAAGACACTATTAATACGTTTCATTCATTCATTTCCAGACTGGTTATCATATACTGGATTGTTGGGGGTTTGGAGCTTAATCCAGGAGACTTTGGGTACAAGGCAGGGTACACCCTGGATACGGTGCCAAAGCATCAGAGGGCACAGAGACTATGGGCAATTTGGCCACAGCAATGGGCAATTAGCAAAGTCTGCATGTATCTTGACTGTGGGAAGAAACCAGAGTACCCAGAGGAAACCCACCAGGGAAAAACAAACAAACTCCACAAACAGACAGACAGATACAAGGAGAAAATCAAACCCTCGACCCTGTTTTTGTAGTTTAATGTTGTCAAGTTTGATGATGTCTACCCACTTACTCACTCATCGTCTATACTGCTTTAGCTTGTATACAGGATCGCAGGGGGCCTGGATGTAATCCCAAAAGACTTAGGGCATGAGGCAGAGTACACCCTGGACAGAGTGCCAATCTATTGCAGGGCACACACACACCATGGACAATTCTGGAAAGCCAATTAGCCTAATCTGCATGTCTTTGGACTACTGGAAGAAACCGGAGTGGACAAGGTGGACATGTGATCATAGTTTTTGCCACATTTTGGATTGATTATCAGCATACTTTTCCTATTAACTAAAATATATTGTTAATACAAGGACAGTATATCCTTCTTAAAATGTACAGTGGAACCTCGGATTACGAGCATAATTCGTTCCGGAAGTTGGCTCGTATTCCAAAACACTCGTAAACCAAATAAAATTTTCCCA
The DNA here is from genome assembly GCA_030068275.1 of Clarias platycephalus. NCBI lineage: Eukaryota > Metazoa > Chordata > Actinopteri > Siluriformes > Clariidae > Clarias > Clarias platycephalus. The sequence continues at coordinate 6,195,316 of JAQQZT010000006.1, forward strand.
TAAGAAATAATGGAAACTTAAATTATTCGTTCTACAGCTCAAAAAAATACATAAAAATAATTTATACAAAATATAAAGTAAAAATAAAACAAATTAACCTGCACTTTACCTTTCAAAAAAGTTAAAAATAAATCCAGACAGATAAGTGTTTCCGTTTGTGCGTGCAGGCAGTATGTGTGTGTGTGTGCGTGCGTGCAGTGTGTGTGTGTGTGTGTTTGTGTGAGGCTAGAGTAAGTGGAGACTCTTCCTTTCAGCCCCTCCTGTCTTCCCCTTCTCATCTTACACAATAAAACTTTCTTTCGTCTGAATTAAACACACACACACATTAACGGAAAGACTGTTGTTCTTTTCAAAATTATTAAAGCTTCTCCATTTTATTTTAATGTTGCGTAACAGCCCGTTAATTCATGCTCGTGTAATGATGAGATGGACAAACTGCTCGATGCCCGTTCTTTTATTTTCTG